>JAVTVY010022836.1:0-95470 GCA_036873755.1 Hanleya hanleyi
AAAATGCCGACCTTCTGCCCACCAACGCGTATAATGACCGCTGGGCATGGGTTGGGCGAGCGACCACAAGTACAAGGCATTCGCGTCAAACCCAATGATTTTGGCACACGGTTTCCCACTGGGGAGAGTCGTCACATCCTTCTCATGGTAGCGGTGAAAAATAAGGCTAGGGCCCCCCACAATGTTCCGCTTCAAACAATCGTGCATGTCTGCATCTTTTTGTTGTATGAGTGAAAAGTACGTTGGACACTCTTGAAACAGATGGCGAAGCGCCAGACCAGGTAAACTTAAGCACTCCTTGAATATGTCCACATGCATTTGGCGACGAAAGAGTTGCACCATTTTCTCGGCCGCTTCGAGAAAGGGAACCACATCTAGGTTGTTATACCACACCAGGAAATCTCGCAACGTCTTCATGCTGTGACGGTTCCACACTTGTTGGAGTTCGATGTAGGTGGCCTCCGGTAGAGCTGCCCCTTTCAGGTCATTGTAAAACGCTTCGCGGGATGGCAACTGGGTGTCTTCTAAGCGGTCCAGGCTCGTCATATAGGTGTAAGGAAAGTAACCTTTCGTTTGGGCACAGTCATAGGCCTTGACCCACTGGTCATAGCTACAATTAGGTGCCAGGTAATTCCTTACATCGAGGAAATGCAGTGATGTAGTAGTGAGAGCCATGTGGTTGTTGATCTTTTTGATCACCGACTTGAGGGTATCGGACTGGGCCAAGTAAGGGTAGAGAAATTCCTTCACCATGTTCAAGTCGTATCGCCCCGAATTGAAGCCGAGCACCGGTAACTGACCTAAATATTGAAGGAACCGTAACTTCAATTTCGCCGCATACGGTTTGGGTAAAGGGACATCCTGCGACTGCATAGGCTGCGACTGGGATTCCGGCTCCGACTCGGACTCGGACTCTTCATCATCGCTGAACGCTACACCAGGTTCAGGAATGCGGTCGTCCAGCTGGGCCAGTACGTCCTCGAACTTGGCCACCAACAATGCCGTACTGGCCGCACTGACTTTCTCTAAATACTCCATCATACGGGTGATCAACTCATGGGATTCTCCCGTGGACACGAAACACACCGGAGCAGCGTCATAGCCAGGTACGTTGGATGAAATGCTGACACTCAGAGGAATATGGCGCTGTGTCCACTGTGTTTTCGCCGAAAACAGGTCCATGGGCTCTAACAGGGCCTCAAAATCATAGCATGCCCGGAAGGGAAAATAACGGTCCTCCTCCGGTATCATCACACCCTCATCGGCCAGTTCCTGGAAAATAGTAGGTGCATTATGATACACGCCACCCGGATAGACTCGCTTGACACTGTTGTCACAGGTTTTCTCGTGGCGATGTAAGTTGTAAGACTTTTTAAACACACGATGGCATTGGGCACAACTGAAAGACTGAGCGTACTGACTCATATTGTAAATGAGGGAAAAATGACTCACGCCATTGTCATCGAACACATTGACTTTCATCGTAGCAGCATACCGTTCTGTTGATCGCCGAACCAATTCAGCCACAAATGTATCCTCCTCCTCGCATCGTAATCGATACACAAAGATATTAATATCGAACAGTCTTTCCACGTCATCCAAATTCTTAAAGGGAACGCCACGGAAGTGCCGCTTATCCATGTCTTGCTGCTCTAAATACTCCTCCCAATAGCCATCGGCCACTGTGTCACAATCGTGGGGGTTACACTCGTCCAGATGCACGGCCAAACATCGAAACAGACATTTCCGGTCTTTGTAGGGCCCCTTTCTCCCTCCTGTTAATCCATTCAGGCCTTGTCGATGAAACAACCACGGGGGAAGTTGTACAGGAGCACCGATCGGGTGATCTCGCATTTTCGTGACGAAAAATGTAACGTTAGTCACCATTTCCACAAGCCATTGGGTATTGGGGCGTTGCAAATGGCCCCTTCCAATGGATCCAACGTAGTCAATTGGTCGATCAGGGGCTCGAGAGAAATCGCATCCGTCACCGTGAACGGCTGATCAAACACATAGGTATTATTGCTGGGATAGAAATACCGCAGTTGGTCCGTCTCCTTGTGCCGTAAGATATACCCAAATGTCATATTCAACTTATAGGCCGTCACCTGATCTTTGAAAATGTTCTCGGCATAGGTAGTGAGATACGTGAGGTCCTCCAGCCGAAAATTGTACAAGTCCAAAAGACGACGGTCAAGGTGAAAACTATGGCGTATGGTAGCCCAGTGTCGTTGATAAATGACCCTCATACGCTCGTCTTCAGGCAAGACTTCAACCGGAGGTGCTGCTGGGTCCAAGGGAAAATCTTCTCCACGTCTCATGCTTTTCGTCTCATACAAGCGGATAGGCAAGCAGGCAAACAGGCAGGGAGGCAGACAGGCAGATCAGGTAAGTCCAATTGAAATACACTCCTTTCCCTAAAAATCGACTGCTTTTTATACGTTTTCCGGTGAGTGGGGTGGGTTCAAAATGGCGGCCCCTTATTTTACACACACAACACCATAAGCCGCCATTTTAAACCCACCCCACTCACATCCCAGGTCAATCAGTGCACGGGGTGAGTGGGGTGGGTTCAAAATGGTGGACTTTAAGTGGTCTGGAGAAAATAGGGTGCCGCCATTTTGAACCCACCCCACTCACATATCACTCACTGACCCCTGGTGAGTGGGGTGGGTTCAAAATGGCGGCCCCTTATTTTACACACACAACACCCTAAGCCGCCATTTTAAACCCACCCCACTCACATCCCAGGTCAATCAGTGCACAGGGTGAGTGGGGTGGGTTCAAAATGGCGGACTTTCAGCGGTCGGAGAGAAAATAGTGGGCCGCCATTTTGAACCCACCCCACTCACATCTTTAAGTTGTCTGTAGAAAATAGGGTGCCGCCATTTTGAACCCACCCCACTCACATAATGAGTGGGGTGGGTTCAAAATGGCGGACTTTAAGTGGTCGGAGAGAAAATAAGGTGCCGCCATTTTGAACCCACCCCACTCACATCTCACTCACGCATGCGCACAGCCACACTTCTGACGTCACACCAAGTTCTGCGCATGCGCAGTGAGATGTGAGTGGGGTGGGTTCAAAATGGCGGCACCTTATTTTCTCCAGACCGCTTAAAGTCCGCCATTTTGAACCCACCCCACTCATTATGTGAGTGGGGTGGGTTCAAAATGGCGGCACCCTATTTTCTACAGACAACTTAAAGATGTGAGTGGGGTGGGTTCAAAATGGCGGACTTTAAGCGGTCGGGAGAAAATAAGGTGCCGCCATTTTGAACCCACCCCACTCACATATCACTCATGGGTGAGTGGGGTGGGTTTAAAATGGCGGCTTAGGGTGTTGTGTGTGTAAAATAAGGGGCCGCCATTTTGAACCCACCCCACTCACATCCCAGGTCAATCAGTGCACAGGGTGAGTGGGGTGGGTTCAAAATGGCGGACTTTAAGCGGTCGGAGAGAAAATAGTGTGCCGCCATTTTAAACCCACCCCACTCACATTAGGCCAAGCGGACTTTCATAAGCCGCCATTTTAAACCCACCCCACTCACATTAGGATGCCACGCCCCCTCACACGTCACTCACGCCCCACTCACGCATGCGCACATAAGACAAATCAAGTTCTGCGCATGCGCAGTGAGGCAAAATGCGAACGATTGACTCCTTGTATACTACTCACAATGCCCATTGGCGCAATTCCGGAGTCTCTAACCTCTGTCGTTCTCAGCACAGAATTTCACTTCCGTTTGTGCTTCCGGTTGAGCAGGAGCAATATTATTACCTCACGGTCATACAATTACAAAAATTTGAAGTATAAATACACTTACATTATCCGAGATATTTGTTCAGTTGATGGTCATGGAAAAATGACTGGATATTGACTTCAATATTATTCACACTATTGCCTCGTTTTGTTGTAAATTTTGGCCAGTTGGTGATTCAAACTTAGCTGGTTAGTTCTAGTTTGATTTCGTTCAATAAACAACATTTGTATTTATAGCCATTCAGTTTTGCCTTCACTGTATATCTGGCTATGCCTTCAGCTTTTTTTACGTCGTCTGATTACCAAAGATCATACATACCATATATGTTGGGGGACAAACTCCGTGATGCCACCAGTTTTCTGTTTTCCCAGTATTTGTGCGTTCGGAGCGCTGGTGATTTCTGTGGTAGCAGCTATCGAATCGATTCCGAGCTCTGTGTAAACGACTGGTGTCTGTGAACAGCACTGTAGCATCATCCCCGTAAGTAGTATACAAAGGCTATTTCGGGTTAACTTTGGCCCACTGCGCAGGTGTTTCTGCGCAGGTTTGGGGCAGACATGGGGAGGTATAGGCAGGAGTGTTCTGCGCAGGTATGACGTCACTTCCGATCTGCGTAAATCGGGCGTGACCTTGGGGCATGTATTCCTTCGCGGTGATGCGGTTTGGCGATGATGCGGTCTCCCTCCGCGGACCGAAAGTAGTCCCAAATTCTCCGGCAATCTCTGGCAATCTTCAGGGGCGAGAGGGGCCCCTAATGTACTGATTGGGTCGAGTGAGGTGTCAAAGTGAAGCGCTCTTCCAGGGTCATTTAGTCATGGGTGGGTGTATGTAAATTTAGGATTTGTCCCGAAAATATAAAAAGCGGAACACGGACTTTACCCCTACAATAAGGGAAAACTCCTATCAACCCTATCCCAAAGGGCTAATATCGGTCCCTGGCTTATCGGGACCTGCTGATAGGGTGGGGGGGTTTGTGTATGTAAATTTAGGATTTGTACCGAAAATATAAAAAGCGGAACACGGACTTTACCCCTACAATAGAGGAAAACCCCTATCAACCCTGTCTAGTGGGGGCTAATATTGGTCTCCTGGCTTATCGGGGCCTGTGCATGGGTGGATGTATGTAAATTTAGGATTTGTCCCGAAAATATAAAAAGCGTAACACGGACTTTACCCCTACAATAAGGGAAAACTCATATCAATCCTATCCCAAAGGGCTAATATCGGTCCCTGGCTTATCGGGGTCTGCTGAGAGAGGTAGGGTGGGGGAGTAGGTGTATGTAGATTATCGGGGCCTGTGCATGGGTGGGTGCATGTAAAATGATGATTTGTCCCCGAAACTTTAAAAAGCGGAACACGGACTTTACCCGTACAATAGAGGAACCCCCCTATCAACCCTATCCAAAAGGTCTAATATCGGTCCCCGGGCTTATCGAGGTCTGGATGCATGGGCGGGTGCATGTAAAATGAGGATTTGTCGCCGAAAATATAAAAAGCGAAACACGGACTTTACCCATACAATAGGGGAAAACTCCTATCAACCCTGTCCCAAAGGGCGAATATCGGTCCCCTGGCTTATCGGGGTCTGGGTGCATGGGTGGGTGCACGGGCTTTACCTCTACAATAGGGGCCTGTATTATACAATATACGGGGAAACGTCTGTATGTGGTATGGGGGGGGTGGTCTTTTTTTTTTGGATTCTACTATGGGTTGTTTGGTCTTGTTTTTCACGTCTCGCCACGAAAAACACGATGGGAAGGGTTCCGGAGCTAAGCGGTGAAATTTTTTGAAAAGTACCGGGTAGGTCTGTATATAGTCCCATACTGGCTATGGAGGTATAGGTCCATACTGGGAAATTCACACATGTTCATTCTGATATGGGTTGTTTGGTCTTGTTTTGGAGTCTAGGATAGCCCCTAATGGTCCTATGGTGTCGTATGAGGTCTTATTTTGAAGCTCTCGTGGAGGAGCACCCGACTGGACTAAGGTATCGTCCGTTTTCAATATTGTGCGCATGCGCAGTCTGGTAGTAGTATAGAAAGCAGGCATTTTGGGGGTACGTGGGAGAGTGTTTGGGGTAGTGATGGACCACTATTGGTCCAAATGGGTCGTGGGAGGTGAAGCTTTTGTGGGGTACAGTCAGAATGGCGTGTTTTTTATTGCAAGTCGCGTCAATCTGCGCATGCGCAGTTGGGTGTAGTAAGTAAAGTGGTCATTCTGGGGGTGCGTGGAAGTGTGTTTGGGGTAGAGATGGATCACTATTGGTCCGAATGTGTCGTGGGAGGTGTCATTTTGTAGTTCTCTGGGTGTAGACCTCGATTTGAAGGAAGGTATTTGATGTAGAGATGGACCATCCATATCTGTCACGCATTATACCATATCTTTGTTGTAATATCACATCTGTCCTGCATTATACCATATATGTCCTGTATTATACCATATCTGTCCTGTGTTATACAATATCTGTCCTGTATTATACCAAATCTGTCCTGTATTGTACCATATTTGTCCTCTATTATACCATATATGTCCTGTATTATACCAAATCTACCCTGTATTATACAGTATCTCTCCTGTATTATACCAAATCTGTGCTGTATTATACCAAATCTGTGCTGTATTATACAATATGTCCCGTGTTATACCATATCTGTGCTGTATTATACAATATATGTCCTGTATTATACAATATCTGTCCAGTATTAGGCAATATATGTTCTGTATTATACAAAATTTGTGCTGTATTATACAGTATCTGTCCTGTATTGTACCATATATGTCCGGTATTATACCATATCTGCTTTGTATTATACAATATTTCTCCTCTATTATACCACATCTGTCCTGCATTATACCATATCTTTGTTGTATTATACCATATCTAACTGCATTATACCAAATCTGTGCTGTATTATAACATATCTGTCCTGAATTATTCCATATCTGTGCTGTATTATACCATATCTGTCCTGAATTATAGCCTATTTGTGCTGTATTATACCAAATCTGTCCTGTATTGTGCCATATTTGTCCTGTATTATACAATATATGTTCTATATTATACCAATTCTGTGATGTATTATACAGTATCTATCCTGTATTATATCAAATCTGTGCTGTATTATACCATATCTGTCCTGCATTGTATCATATATGTCCTGTATTATACAATATATATTCTGTATAATACAATCGCATAGCGTTTGTTCAGCAATGTTCCTACAGTTTATTATCCCCAATGTTACATCATATCCAGGCTGGGGGAGCCGCCCTGGGTATGTTTAGTATGTTCACAGCAAAACAAATTGAAATATCAAACACCATGTTTTATTATTTAACTCACCGTCACATAAGGTACAAGTGTTTACTGAGCTGAAGTCAACGATCAGCATGTAGACATATAGAGTATGTACGGCATGTTATGGTATTCATCAGTGCACGGGTGACGCGTACAACCGATGGGGTGGTTGGTCAGCTTGGTAACGAAAAACGTAACATTGGCCACCCTCTCCACTGTCCACTTGGTTTTGGGGCGTTGCGACGCCCGGTTAATGATGGTAAACGGTTGGTCAAATACCCGAATGTTACTGCTCGGGTAAAAGTATCGGACTTGGACTGTCTCCTTATGCTGTAGCACATAACCAAACGCCAGATTCAATTCGAAGGCCGTAGTTTGGTCGTTGAAGATGGCTTCCACGTAGCTACGTAGACGGGCGAGGTCGGTCAGTCGGAAATTGTAGATATCTTGAATAGGGCGATGACGGTTGAAACATTGCCGTATCATGCACCAATGGCGCCGATAGATGTCACTCACTGGACGGGCGTCCTGTAAGAGATCGCTAGGACCATTTATGGGCTCGTCCAGAAAATGTTCGATGTTGTCAGGCGTATGACTCGAAACCGTAATGTTGGGGTCCGGCTGGATATCCAGGCTCTTCTGAACTGTGGGTATAGGCGGGCTCTCCGTCATCGCATCACCAGTGGCGTTCGTCTCCCCGGGCTCATCTTCACTGGATCTGACCATCCGCGGCTCCTCTTCAGTGGAAAGTTGTCGTTCATGCCATGGTACCGGGGCATGAATCAAACGTTGGTGTCGCAGCAACCCACTGGATCGTTTGAAGAGTCGACCGCAATCGTTACATTGTACCGTCGCGCCCTCGTGGAGTGCCCTCTCATGGCGCAGTAAATGATACTTCCGATTGAATGACCGTGTGCAGGTTATACAAGAATACCGTGCTTCGTTGTTGGTGGAGGCCTCGTGGCGGCGCAAGTCGTGCAGACGAGTAAACCGCTTCTGGCAAGTTGTGCAAGTGAACATCTTGGTGGTTGACAGTGTCGGATGAAACGGTCAGGTCGCTTCCCTTTTATAGCACGCTAGCTGGTGATCTATTTTTAGCACACTCAGTTCAACTACCCCAAGTCGATGACCGAGATGTACTGGCGTACGGCTGAGCTGCATTACGCGCGCGTGTGTGTGTGGGGGCAGTGGATTTTACATCCGGGATCTTGTCAACATCCAGGTTTCCAAGTGGGTTTTTCCCATCGTTCCTCCGTCTTCCATCCGGGTACTGTGGTTTTACATCCGTGTCCTCATCTTACATCCGGGTTTTTCATGAGCCGCATTGCGCGCGTGTGTGTGTTTGTGTTTGTGTCCATCCGTGCACAATGTAGAATAACGTTCTCTCCGAAAACTTCTTCTCATCGCAATCAATATGCTCAGACCCATTCAATATAAACACAACCAAGAGACATCAACAACAACAGGCACATTGCGTAATACACGTTTTATTATCCTCTCACCACCACCACCTGGCGTTCAGCAACGATCAGCATGTAGACATATAGAGTATGTACGGCATGTTATGGTATTCATCAGTGCATGGGTGACGCATTCAGCCGATGGGGGTGGTCGGTCAGCTTGGTAACGAAAAACGTGACATTGGTCATCCTCTTTACGACCCATTGTGTGTTGGGGCGTTGTTGTTGTTGGGCCCATTCCAAGGGATCCACGGTGTCCAGTTTCTCCAGCATCGCCTCTAGCGACGCCCGGTTAATGATGGTAAACGGTTGGTCAAATACCCGGATGTTACGGTTCGGGTAAAAATATCGGGCTAGGTCTGTGTCCTTATGCTGCAGCACATAACCAAACGCCAGATTCAACTTGAAGGCCGTAGTTTGATCGTTGAAGATGGCTTTCAGGTAGCTGCGTAGACGGGCGAGGTCGGTCAGTCGGAAATTGTAGATATCTTGAATAGGGCGATGACGGTAGAAACAGTGCCGAATCATGGGCCAATGGGGCGCCGATAGATGTCACTCACTGGATGGTCTTCGTGTAACAGATCGCTAGGAACATTTATGGGTTCGTCCACGAAGTGTACTTTGCCCTATACGTCGTACAAAATCTGGCCCAAGGTCTTGTCGGAATTTGACTGTTGAATTAGGGCGACATCATCATCGGCCCTCGTACGATGGGTGGGATTTCTCGCTGTCTCGATACTGGTGCCTACGAGCTCTTCTACCTGCAAACGTGGCTGCGCAACAGGGTGTCGTGTGCGTTGGTGTCGCAGCAACTGACTGGTCAGTTTGAAAAGTCGACCACATTCTTCGCATGGACACTTGGGTACTTCATGGCGTGCACGTGTGTGGCGCTGTAAATGATCCGGGCGCTGAAACGACAGTGTACATATCGTACAGCTATACCGGGCGGTTCCTTCGTGCTTGGTAGCCTCATGGTGGCCAAGTCGTTCAGACGAGTGAATGATTTCGAGCACGTAGTACAAGTGAACATCTTGGTGGTTGACAGAGTGTCTGAGGAAACGGCCAGGCCGCTTCCCTTTTATAGCACGCTAGCTGGTGATCTATTTTTAGCACACTCAGTTAAACTACCCCAAGTCGAGGACCGAGACTGGTGTACTGGTGTACGACTGAGCCGCATTGCGCGTGCGTGTGTGTGTGTGTGTGTGTGTGTGTATGTGTGGGCTGTGGATTTTACATCCGGGATCTTGTCAACATCGGGTTTCCAAGTGGGTTTTTCCCGTCGTTCCTCCGTCTTCCATCCGGGTACTGTGGTTTTACATCCGGGTCCTCATCTTACATCCGGGGTTTGGACACCTGTTGATCTCAATAATTTGCATATGACCTCTGTGAGGTCACTTCCGCTCCTGCGGCCCCTGCGCGCGCTGACAAAACAATACCGGATAAAAATTGCGCGCCGGGGCCAAAGATCAGTTCCCGTCACGTGAACGGAAGCGGGAGTGACCTCACAGAGGTCATATGCAAATTATCGAGGTCAACAGGTGTCCAAAACCCGGATGTAAGATGAGGACCCGGATGTAAAACCACAGTACCCGGATGGAAGACGGAGGAACGACGGGAAAAACCCACTTGGAAACCCGGATGTTGACAAGATCGCGGATGTAAAATCCACAGCCCACACATACAAACACACACACACACACACACACACACGCGCGCGCGCAATGCGGCTCAGTCGTACACTAGTACACCAGTCTCGGCCCTCGACTTAAGGTAGTTTAACTGAGTGTGCTAAAAATAGATCACCAGCTAGCGTGCTATAAAAGGGAAGCGGCCTGGCCGTTTCCTCAGACACTCTGTCAACCACCAAGATGTTCACTTGTACTACGTGCTCGAAATCATTCACTCGTCTGCACGACTTGCGCCACCATGAGGCTACCAAGCACGAAGGAACCGCCCGGTATAGCTGTACGATATGTACACTGTCGTTTCAGCGCCCGGATCATTTACAGCGCCACACACGTGCACGCCATGAAGTACCCAAGTGTCCATGCGAAGAATGTGGTCGACTTCTCAAACTGACCAGTCAGTTGCTGCGACACCAACGCACATGACACCCTGTTGCGCAGCCACGTTTGCAGGTAGAAGAGCCCGTAGGCACCAGTATCGAGACAGCGAGAACTCCCACCCATCGCACGAGGGCCGATGATGATGTCGCCCTAATTCAACAGTCAAATTCCGACGACAAGACCTTGGGCCAGATTTTGTACGACGTGGAGGGCAAAGTACACTTCGTGGACGAACCCATAAATGTTCCTAGCGATCTGTTGCACGAAGACCATCCAGTGAGTGGCATCTATCGGCACCATTGGCCCATGATCCAGTACTGTTTCTACCGTCATCGCCCTATTCAAGATATCTACAATTTTCGACTGACCGACCTCGTCCGTCTACGCAGCTACGTGGAAGCCATCTCCAACGATCAAACTACGGCCTTCAAGTTGAATCTGGCGTTTGGTTATGTGCTGCAGCATAAGAACACAGACCAAGCCCGATATTTTTACCCGAACAGTAACATCCGGGTATTTGACCAACCGTTTACCATCATTAACCGGGCGTCGCTAGAGGCGATGCTGGAGAAACTGGACACCGTGGATCCCTTGGAATGGGCCCAACAACAGCAACAAACGACCTCGACCGTCTACCTAGCTACGTGGAAGCCATCTTCAACGACCAAACTACGGCCTTCAAATTGAATCTGGCGTTTGGTTATGTGCTGCAGCATAAGGAGACAATCCAAGTCCGATACTTTTACCCGAACAGTAACATCCGGGTATTTGACCAACCGTTTACCATCATTAACCGGGCGTCGCTAGAGATGATGCTGGAGAAACTGGACACCGTGGATCCCTTGGAATGGGCCCAACAACAACGCCCCAACACCAAGTGGACAGTGGAGAGGGTGACCAATGTTACGTTTTTCGTGACCAAGCTGACCGACCACCCCATCGGTTGAACGCGTCACCCGTGCACTGATGAATACCATAACATGCCGTACAGACTCTATATGTCTACATGCTGGTCGTTGACTTGAGCTCAGTAAGCACTTGTACCTAATGTGACGGTGCGTTAAATAATAAAACATGGTGTTTGATATTTCAATTTGTTTTGCTGTGAACATACTAAACATACCCAGGGCGGCTCCCCCAGCCTGGGTATGATGTAACATTGGGGATAATAAACTGTATGGTATAATACAGCACAGGTTTGATATATTACAGGACAGATACTGTATAATACAGCACAGAATTGATATAATACAGAACATATATTGTATAATACAGGACAAATATGGCACAATACAGGACAGATTTGGTATAATACAGAACAGATATTGTATAACACAGGACAGATATGGTATAATACAGCACAAATATGCTATAATTCAGGACAGATATGGTATAATACAGCAAAGATATGGTATAATTACAAGCGTCTAGCCCGTCATTCATAATTCAGCAGTCGTCCATTAGAGAATATCCGCGTCCATAATCCAAAGACCTATTCCATATTCCATATAACAGTATTAGCACCAAATTCAAAAAGACAATCATAGCATACATAAACATAGGCTTGTTTCCTGCAAGAGAGAAGCGGTCAACAGTTTTCAATGATGCCGGCAAGACATCATGATGTTCCAAAAATATCAAATCCGTATCGCTGATCAGTATTCTTAATCCATAATATTCGTTGTAAAGTCGTCATCTAAAGAATGATGTATCTCAGTCACGGTTTGATTGTGACTGTTCATATGAGTACCATGAGGATCTTGAAGTACATGGGTTCATACGGTCCCTAGCCCCGGGTTAAGCGGAATTAGACACAAGTTACGAAACGTAGCGCCATAGATCTTGCACGCTACGTTCGTATTTTGCTATCAGCATGCGATATGTATCGCCAAATTTGAGAAACTTTGAGTGGAGGCGCTTGGTGGAATAGCCCTGTTTTATGAGTTTCTGCAACAATGTTTTGTGACGTTGATTAAAATCGTCACATTTAACACAGGATCTAGCAAATGCTACTAAGCAAGATATGTATACGCCATATGCAGTTCCCACTGGAATATTACTGTCCAGAAAGGGATAGTTTACGATGTCGAAATTGTAATCATCTCTTTTGTCATAAAGTCGACGAGAGAGAAGCCCGCTTCATTTTTATAGAGATATAGATCTAAATATGATGTGCCTGTAGGGCTGTCTGTAGTTTCCTTCAAATCCAGTGAAGGTGGATATATATCCTTCACTGCGTCATTTATATAGCGATTATCCACAGCGAGAAGATCGTCTATATAGCGTTTGGTGAATGAGAAGGAACGGGCTTTGAATGGATCGGTTTTTGAAAACGCCTGCATATAGTCATATTCATAAGAGAACAGATACAGGTCAGCCAACAGGGGTGCACAATTAGTACCCATTGGAATACCTATATGCTGCTGATATATTGTGTTGCCAAATTTCACATAGATATTTTTAATGAGAAATTCAAGCAACTCTATAAACAAAGAAACATCCCATGAATGATATCTCTTGTATGTAGTAGAGCTAAAGAATGCTTTATGGCTTCCGACATTAATATATCTACGATCAGTTTTCTTGAACACAGATACTATTAACGAACTTAGACGGTCAATAAGGTCCTGATGAGGGATTGTAGTATAGAGAGTCGAGAAATCCCATGTGGATACATGTCTGTACGGTATGTGACCTTTAGCATCAAGTTCTTCCGTAAAACATTTTGAGTTTTTCAATATCCACATACATTCAACGCCAGAGTTCTTAGAAATAGTGGCGCAATACCTTTCCCAAAATGCTTTTACCTCCTGAAGGGCCCTCGTCAATAGGGTTGAAAGAAGCTCGGTGGTGCAGCTTCTAGAACCAGCTATGAATCTAGCTTTGTATGGTGATTTATGCATTTTGGGAGTCCAGTATAGTTTTGGTATGTCGTTATGAGTGGTTGGAAGACGAATACCTCTCTCCCTGAGAAACTTTTTGTGATTGTTAAATAAATCTTGCAGAGTAAATACAGTTTGGGAGTAAGCAGGCCTATTTGATGAAGGTATGTCTACACTCAATTCTTTAACCAGCACCTGGTAATAGTAATATTTACATATGAATTTTATATTATTCGGAGCTTTGTCTGCTGAGACTATGACGAATTTACTCTGGAGATTTGCTAGAACTTCTTGCGAATTGAGGTTTCTCAGTACTTGTTTTGCTTGGGGAAGAGTACTTCTGTCAATATGGCGGATTGTTTTAATGACCTTGCTCTTGGTGAGGTCCAGCCAATCAGCGAGTACTGTAGGTTCAACTTTTTCATGCCTAGACCAATCAATAACGTACTGTTCCAATGCAGACAGGACTATCTTCTACTGCAGGACAGATATGGTATAATAGAGGAGAAATATTGTATAATACAGAGCAGATATGGTATAATACAGGACATATATGGTGCTATGGTACAATACAGGACAGATACTGTATAATACAGCACTTATTTGGTATAATACAGAACATATATTGCCTAATACTGGACAGATATTGTATAATACAGGACAGATATTGTATAATACAGCACAGATATGGTATAACACGGGACAGATATTGTATAATACAGCACAGATTTGGTATAATACAGCGCAGATTTGGTATAATACAGGACAGATACTGTATAATACAGGGCAGATTTGGTATAATACAGGACATATATGGTAGAATAGAGGACAAATATGGTACAATACAGGACAGATTTGGTATAATACAGGACAGATATTGTATAACACAGGACAGATATGGTATAATACAGAACATATATGGTATAATGCAGGACAGATGTGGTATTG
Source organism: Hanleya hanleyi (assembly GCA_036873755.1). Taxonomy (NCBI): domain Eukaryota; kingdom Metazoa; phylum Mollusca; class Polyplacophora; order Lepidopleurida; family Hanleyidae; genus Hanleya; species Hanleya hanleyi. Next base: position 14,416 of record JAVTVY010022836.1, read on the forward strand.
CAACAAAGATATGGTATAATGTGTGACAGATATGGATGGTCCATCTCTACACCAAATACATTCCTTCACTTACCAAAATGCCCACTTTCGCTACTACTCGTACTGATGACGTCACCGATGACGTCACAGGTGCTGTGGACAGCCCTCAAATCGGGGTCTACACCCCGAGAACTACAAACTGACACCTCCCACGACACATTCGGACCAATAGTGGTCCATCTCTACCCCAAACACACATCCACGCACCCCCAAAATGACCACTTTACTTAATACACCCAACTGCGCATTCGCAGATTGACGCGACTTGCAATTAAAAACACGCCATTCTGACTCTACCCCACAAAAGCTTCACTTTGACACCTCCCACGACCCATTTGGACCAATAGTGGTCCATCACTACCCCAAACACACTCCCACGCACCCCCAAAATGCCTGCTTTCTATACTACGACCAGACTGCGCATGCGCACAATATTGAAATCGGACGATACCTTAGACCAGTCGGGTGCTCCTCCACGAGAGCTTCAACATAAGACCTCATACGACACCATAGGACCACTAGGGGCTCACCTAGACCCCAAAACGTCCGCCCAGTATGGACCTATCCACTGAGCCAGTAGGCCTATGGGGCTATATACAGACCTACCTTTCAAAACAATTCACCGCTTAACTTCGAGACCCTTCCCATCGTGTTCTACATGGTGAGACGTGAAAAACAAGACCAAACAATCCATATCTCAATGAACAAGTGTGAATTTCCCAGTATGGACCTATACCCCCATAGCCAGTATGTGCCTATATACAGACCTATCCGGTACTTTTCAAAACATTTCACCGCTTAGCTCCGGGACCCTACCCATCGAGTTCTACATTTTGAGACAGGAAAACAAGACCAAACAACCCATATCACAATGAACATGTGTGAAGTTCCCAGTATGGACCTATACCCCCATAGCCAGTATGGGCCTATGTACAGACCTACCCGATACTTTTCAAAAAATGTCACCGCTTAGCTCCGGGACCCTTCCCATCATGTTTTTCGTGGCGAGACGTGAAAAACAAGACCAAACAACCCATAGTAGAACCCTAAAAAAATGACCCCCCCCCCCCCCCCAATCCCCCATACCCCATACAGGCATTTTCCCGTATATTGTATAATACAGGCCCCTATTGTAGAGGTAAAGTCCGTGTTCCGCTTTTCATATTTTCGGGAACAAATCCTCATTTTACATGCACCCACACATGCACCCAGACCCCGATAAGCCAGGGGACCGATATTCGCCCTTTGGGACAGGGTTGATAGGAGTTTTCCCCTAGTGTAGGGGTAAAGTCCGTGTTCCGCTTTTTATATTTTCGGAGACAAATCCTCATTTTACATGCACCCAGACTCTGATAAGCCCGGGGACCGATATTAGACCTTTTGGATAGGGTTGATAGGGAGTTTCCCTTATTGTAAGGGTAAAGTCCGTGTTCTGCTTTTTATAGTTTCGGGAACAAATCCTCATTTTACATGCACCCACCCATGCACAGGCCCCGATAAGCCCGGGGACCAATATTAGCCCCCACTAGACAGGGTTGATAGGGGTTTTCCTCTATTGTAGGGGTAAAGTCCGTGTTCCGCTTTTTATATTTTCGGGACAAATCCTAAATTTACATACACCCACTCCCCCACCCTACCTCTCTCAGCAGACCCCGATAAGCCAGGGACCGGTATTAGCCCTTTGGGATAGGGTTGATAGGAGTTTTCCCTTATTGTAGGGGTAAAGTCCGTGTTCCGCTTTTTCTATTTTCGGGACAAATCCTAAATTTACATACACCCACCCATGACTAAATGGTCCTGGAAGAGCGCTTCACTTTGACACCTCACTCGACCCAATCAGTACATTAGGTGCCCCTCTCGCCCCTGAAGATTGCCAGAGATTGCCGGAGAATTTGGGACTACTTTCGGTCCGCGGAGGCAGACCGCATCACCGCCAGACCGCATCACCACGGAGGAATACATTCCCCAAGGTCACGCCCGATTTACGCAGACCGGAAGTGACGTCATGCCTGCGCAGAACACTCCTGTCCATACCTCCCCATGTCCGCCCCAAACCTGCGCAGAAACACCTGCGCAGTGGGCCAAAGTTGACCCGAAATAGCCTTTGTTTTCTACTCCCGTATCCAGGTTTGAGGTAGCCATTGTGGAATTCACAGTTCAACAGTTTAGTTTATCTAGGATACGGATACCGACAATGCTAGGTCTATTCAAGTCGAGTTTTGTTGTTTGGTAATCATCACTGAAATTTAATAGTTCAAGTGACCTTAGTGTTCCCGAATAAGAGTTGTTCATTAGCTTGAATAGTAATTTTTTTAACTCGTTTTTGTGACTATGGTTTCACTGTAATAATCATGAAACCAATGCGTTTGGGTAAATCTAATAGTTCGATGGATCTTCGCAATCTATGTCAACCAAGATGGTATATCAGAGAAATACCATCTAGATGTAACTGATGGTATATCAGAGAAATACCATCTAGATGTAACTGATGGTATATCAGAGAAATACCATCTAGATGTAACTGATGGTATATCAGAGAAATACCATCTAGATGTAACTGATGGTATATCAGAGAAATATCATCTAGATGTAACTGATGGTATATCAGAGAAATACCATCTAGATGTAACTGATGGTATATCAGAGAAATACCATCTAGATGTAACTGATGGTATATCAAAGAAATACCATCTCGATGTAACTGATGGTATATCAGAGAAATACCATCTAGATGTAACTCTAGGAGAAAATTTTGTGAACGATTTGGTGATATTCTACGAGATTCAATAAGAAGCCAAAAACGACAAACTCTGCCCTTTCAATTTGACAGTGACTGACGTTCATTCCACGAAAACGAACAAACGGTCGATCCTTAGATATTTTCTACTGCCTGGCAAAAGGAGACTTTTTGGTGGGAGTAAATACTTTGAAGTTTACGTTCACCACGCACAATGTCTGGACATGATGCCTTATTTAGATACGGTACTGTTTCTCTTTTCTGTTTACTATATTGGTCCACGTGCTCCTGTGTGTAATTACAGGAGCGTTTTTTAGTTACTTCGTCCAGCTAGGCACCTGATTGGCTAACAGATGTAGTTTGAAATTCGCACTGGATTTGTATAGCGTTGATGTCAGATATAAAGTTCCGTGATATTATATCTGAGTTAACATGATGTCTTGTCGGCATCATTGAAAACTGTTGACCGCTTCTCTCTTGCAGGAAGCTAGCCTATGTTTATGTATACTATGACTGTCTTTTTGAATTTGGTGCTAATACTGTTATATGGAATATGGAATAGGTCTTTGGATTATGGACGCGGATATTCTTTAATGGACGACGGCTGAATTATGAATGACGGACTAGACGCTTGTAACTGAGACTGTGGATCTTCGTAAACTGCCTTCCATGATGTATAACATTTCCAGTCACAATAATTCAGCACAATAGCTCAACTGTTCACGACCAATACGGAATGCACAATACGCCCAACTGAAATAACATAATTTAGATAAACCAGAATGATCGCCTTGTTTTGGTACCTTGAAACTGATAAGAAACTGATATTCAAGCTGGTTTCCGTAAAAATAGATTAGATTCCTATGTCGCAAAGAATGAACACTCTCTAAAATAATTAGATTGAAAATTCAATCTATCAGATTGGAATGAGTGACCAATCTATTAATTCGGTTGAATATTACATCTATTAGATTGAATTTTCCGTCTACAACAGATTCATTTTATCGTTTTCAATGTATTAGATTGAATATTTTCAGTCCAATAATAGATTGGTCACTAATTTCAGTCTGATAGATTGAATTTCAATCTAATTATTTTAGAAAGCATGTGGTTTCAATTTTTTTTTTTTTTTTCTTTTATTCAATTCAATTCACAGTGATTGGCTACACTGAAATGTACCACGTGCACGTGACGGTCATTTGATCGAGGTTGCCCGACACTGCAGAAGCAGACTAACAGGCGCGGATCGAGAGTAGTATAGAAAATTGATTATTGGTCCTATGGAGTCGTATGAGGTATCAATGTGAAGCAGTCGTGAAGGAGCATCCGACGGGGTTGGTATGACGTGGAACTGACGTCATTCTGCGCATGCGCAGTAGACAAAGTGTATGGAAATAGACGTTTTGGGGTCTAGCTGGGCCACTTTTGATCCGAGGGAGTCGAGTGAGGTATCAATGCAAAGCAGTCGTGAGGGAGCATCCCCCTGGACTAGTGTGTCATCCGTGTTCAACATTCTGCGCATGAGGTATCACTGTGAAGCATTCGTGAAGGAGCATCCGAGGGGATGGGTGTGACGTGGAACTGGCGTCATTCTGCGCATGCGCAGTGGACAAAGTGTATGGAAATAGACGTTTTGGGATCTAAGTGGGCCACTATTGGTCCGATGGAGTCGAGTGAGGTATTAATATAAAGCAGTCGTGAGGGAGCATCCCCCTGGACTAGTGTGTCGTCCGTGTTCAACATTCTGCGCATGCGCAGACAGGGAATTTTGGGAAAAGTGCATTGGAAGGAACGTTTTGGGGCCAACCGGGGTCCCTAATGGTCTGATGGGGTCGAGTGAGGTATCAATGTGACGCATTCGTGAAGGAGCATCCGACTGGGTGAATGTGACGTAAAACTGACGTCACTCTGCGCATGCGCAGTATACCAAGTGTATGGAAATAGACATTTTGGGGACGACATGGGTCACTATTGGTCCGATGGAGTCGTATGAGGTCTTATTTTGAAGCTCTCGTGAAGCAGCATCCGACTGGACTAATGTATCATCCGTGTTCAATAGTCTGCGCATGCGCAGTCTGGTCGTAGTATAGAAAGTAGGCATTTTGGGGTGCGTGGAGGTGTGTTTGGGGTACTAAACCACTATGGCTCCATGTTTGTGGTTTGGTGGTGTGGGTTCTGCGCAAGTGTGTGACGTCACTTCCGGGTTCACTAAAACTACCTCCGAACACAGAAGAGTTCCAATTTTCACTTAGACGTATGGTCCGGATTTTCCATCCGGGTTTTCTCCGGCCCGGCCCGGCCCGGCCCGGCCCCGCCGCAGCGCGCGCGGGTTATCCGGCCGCACGCCTGCGCGGCTTCACCGGAAGTGCGCGGGTGAATTTTACATCCGGGACCATGTCAACATCCGTGTTTTCCTTCCGGCAATGTTTTCGGACTAACCAATCAGAATAGTACGTATCACGGACTACACCCGTAGAGCTACGTATAGGTGCGCATGTGTGACATGGTCTATAAAACACGTCCCTCTGGATCCCACACCCCCATTCCTACGGTTGCAGAGCCATGACGGAGACCCATCCCTATGCGACTCGCATTTTACAGCATGCGACCGTGGTTAATTCACTCACGGATTACCGAGCAGTGGTTCGGTCCATATTTGCAGATGGTGACGACAACGAGGGGCGACGCCAGATTCTGAAAGTGTTCAGAGAAGCGGTCCTCGACAGAGTGCACTCGATGGAGATGTGTGCTATCACCCACCACTACTGGACTATGACAGCCATCCTTGACGCCCGTACTATGGACCACGAGCGCTCACGCCGGAACCAGCGACGACTGTTTGGCCTAGTAATGGTCTTTGCCCTATTGACCCTGACGCTTTGGCAATGACAACGACAGAAAAAGAACGGCTCTTCAGAGCCTCCACAGATGCGCTTATGTGCAACCGATATATACGTCAATCACCGATCGGTACATCGATGTTCTTACGAAACTTGTGAGTGGTTACAATCGAGCCTATCACCGGAGTATAGAGAGATCCCCCATTACCGTGACCCAACGCAATGAAGCCCAAGTCCGGCGTGTCTTGTACCCCAGGCAATCGCAGCGAACGCCGAAGGAGGTGTTCAAGGTCGGGGACCCTGTACGGATCAGTAAAGTCAAAGGTCAATTTGAGAAAAGTTACTTGCCCAACTGGAGCGATGAGCACTTCCTGATGAAACGCCGCCTACCCCGACAGCAGCGAGTCTATGAACTGGAAGATCTTCAAGGGGAACCGTTGCTAGGGACGTTTTACGAGACGGAATTACAGCCTGTCGTAAAAACAAAGCAAGATTACTACACGGTGGAGCAGATTTTGAAAACCGAGCGACGCCGCGGTAAACTGTTTCATTTCGTGAAATGGCAAGGCTGGCCCAGTTCCTTCAATTCCTGGGTCGCGGCCAACCAGGTGAAACGACTATAAAGCCAGACACTACTACTGTCATCCTTCATTCCAGGTTCGACCATGAACACGGCGCTATGGACCAACAGCAGCTGCCTCTGAACACAGCTGAGTGTGTTGTACGGAGGAGTGTTTTACGACGTAGCCTATCTCAGCACTCTACTTAACAAACTTAGAACTCCAGCTGTGAGTGGCAGTCAAACCAGTCTACAGACCTTCTCTACACCAGTCAACCACGTGAACGAAACGAGCCCAGTCATCACCACCACACCACGTGTACAAGCCACATCGAGCTCCACACCGAGTATACAGTCCACATCGAGCACTACACCAAGTATACCCACTACGTCTCAAAACCCACCGGATTTCATCACTCACAGTGAACGCCCATCGACAACGGCCACCGACGTTGTTGTTGTACCCACCACCACCCCAGTTCACTCGTACCAAATTTACAAGAGCGGGTTACCACGACAGCGGACACACCTCCAACCATGGATCCTCGGTGGCATTGCCGAAGGGCGGTGGTTCTCTCCGGGTTCTCCGGCTTCCTCCACCAACCAAAACTGACTGTCACCATACGAGTGAAACAAACTTGAGTGTGACATTAAGCCAAATCCCCCTCCACTCGGTGGCAGCATCCCTTCACTTGCGTCATCGCAGGACCGACGGGCTCCGGCAAAACGCACTTCGTCAGGAAGCTCCTTCAACACGCCGACAGCATGATCACCCCACCCATTGCCCGAGTCGTGTGGTGTTACGGAGAATGGCAGGCAGCGTATGCAGCAATGCCCCACATCACGTTCGTGGAAGGCCTACCCAACCTGGCCGATTTGGAACCGGATACTTTAGTGCTTCTGGATGATCTCATGGCGGAGACGGATGCGCGGGACCAAAGGCAGCCATCATCGACGGCTCAGCATCATCTACATTGTGCAGAATCTGTTCAGTAAAAACAAAGAACATCGGAACATCAGCTTAAATGCCCACTACCTGGTGGTCTTCAAAGACCCGAGAGATACCACTCAACTGCTGCACCTGGCGAGACAGATGTATCCCGGCCGCACACCGTTTGCGTTGGAAGCCATTAAAGATGCGACAACCCCTCAGCACGGGTATATGCTCTTCGACCTCAAGCAAGCCACCCTCGATCACCTTCGACTACGGACCGGAATCTTTCCCGTAGAGACCCACCACGTGTACATGCAAAAATAATGTAAACACACCCACAGTGGCTCCCCCAGCTGGGGTGTGTGTTTGATGATGGGAATAACAAAAGAATTAATACCACATCATGGTTGACTTAGTCTCTGTTCAATATTCAGGAGGTAGGTAGATAAAAAGGAGAGAGTTGTGGGTTCTAGTACATCATGTCTGCGCGAGTACAGAAGCACGCCCCGACGCTCAGTGTATTGAAGGCGGCCCCACCCGAGTTGGTCCGAACCATTGTATGCGGTGCGGACCCTGACCTTGTACGCTGTCTGTGCGAGATCGGGTACAACCTGTTAATAGGCAACGTACCACTGACTCCGGCTCAGAAGACCAAGTTGGCCAAGCATAAGACAGGTCTCCGAACCCTAGTCCAGAAGCGAGTCTCTCAAACACAAAAGAAAAAGGTGTTACAGAAAGGCGGCTTTCTCGGGGCCATCTTAGCACCGTTGGCCGTTTCCGTGTTGGGTCCAGTATTGGGTGGAATCTTCGGCCGACAATGAACCACACGAAAAAAATGGTCCTCGTCGAACCACGGTTCCTTCAAAACCTCCAATCGCCCTACCCTGTTCCACCTACGGTGAAGACCATAACCACCCTCGGTGAAGAGATGCAACAGATCTTACAAAGACCGGGGTTGAGCGACATTGAGAAAGTACAACGGTACAATGAGACGCTTCAACGGTACATGACGTTCATGGACCAATACAAAACCCTCTCTACCCCAGCACCACCACCACCACCACCACGCGACACACCGCCGACCTCAGCACCGCTCCAACAACCGCCATTTCATTAATTACCGCAAGTTCATTAATAGTATCTGTGTTCAAGAAAACTGACCGTAGATATATTAATGTTGGAAGTCATAAAGCAATCTTTAGCTCTACTACATACAGGCATTATAAGGCTCTACGGGAGGTCACGAATACTTCAACACCCGTCAAATCCTCTCCCTTCAAGAATCACATGGACTTCGATTACAACGCACACAACGACAAGGCACAGATCCTCCTCACCGGCAACGTGAGTGTCGTACTGAGTCCTATCCTACAGCAAATGCTGGGTCTCGCTCACCCGATCTACACGGATCCATCCGAGGACCATGGCCAGATCCCGATGGATATGAAGTCGGGTATGTACGGACTCTACGTCTACTCGGGCGTGGTGGACAACCACATCGTGAGCGATATCAACACACCTCTGTTACGGGTGGTCCCCATTAAAAAGACGTATGGAGATCAAGTCACCCACAGTTTCACCCACATGCTCTACCTACCCGTACGGCAAACCGACATCAACACTATCACGGTGAATATAAGAGATGACACGGGACGACCGGTCGCATTCAAACGAGGGAAAGTGGTGACACTTCAATTCCGACAAGCTCGTGCTCCCCACTTTGTATAATGAAAGTACCTTACGAGTTCGATGCACGCAGCTATATGGATTATTGTGCCCAACAGGCCGAGGGTGGCCTTCCGGTATTTGCAGGTGCACGCATGCAACGAGGACATGGGCTGGGGAACATACTCGGGAGTATCGTCAAAACGTTCCTGCCCTTGGTGACGCGTGGGGTGAAAGCGATCGGCAAACAAGCGGTACGCAGTGGACTGCAAGTCGCCGGTGATGTTTTGGGGTGTACGGCACCCAAAGAAGCCTTGAAACGGCGGGCCAAAGAAGCGGGAGGCGTCTTGGTGGCCAAAGCACAACGCACCGTAGGGAATAAAAGAGCTGCCCCACCGAGACCACGCACCAGTCGACGACCGACCCAGCGACGACGCACATCGAAGACCCAGGATATCTTTTCTTAAACATGTCCTTAATCCACGCAGAGTCCTGCCCCTCCACCAACAGTGAATTTGATTTGTGGACCGTGCCGCCCACACAGACCAGTGCCGAACAAGGATTATGGGTGGAGCATCTCCCGCTCTCCAGCATCAACGAAACAGGGCCCATCGAGTTCACCATCAGTAATGCAGATACGGCCTATGTGGATTTAGCCCATACATACTTGTATGTGAAAGCCAAGGTCGTCAATGGGGATGGCTCCAGAATCGTCCAAGCTGCATCGGTGGGCCCGACGAATCTCTGGCTGCACTCTATGTTTCAACAGGTGGATATTTTTATCAGCGACAAACTCATCAGTGACTCGACCAACACGTACCCCTATCGAGCCTACATCGAGACGCTGTTGTCGTATGGACGAGAGGCTAAAGGATCTCAGCTGACAGCCGCTTTATTCTACCAGGACACAGCCGAGCACATGGACACGGTGGACAATGTGGGATATAACAAACGGAAGGCTTTCACCGCAAACGGCGTCTCGGTGGATCTCATGGGTCGACTGCACGCAGACCTCTTCATGCAAGACCGGTACCTCTTCAACAAGATCTCCATCATAATCCGACTGATACGGGCGCCTCCGACCTTCGCCTTGATGGCCACTAACGTAGAGGGGCATACAGCTGACTATAAGATTGTCATCCAAGACGCAGTCCTGCATGTCCGAAAAGTGAAACCGAATCCAGCCTTTCAATTGGGACACATCAAAGCCTTGGAAACAAAACCAGCCCAGTACCCTATCCGACGTGTGCAAACCAAAGTGTTCTCTGCGCCTGCTGGAAATATGAGCGCCAACAAAGAAAACCTGTTCCTGGGAGAACTACCCAAACGATTGATCCTGACCTGTGTGGAAAATACCAGTATCAGCGGAGCCTACCCAGAAAACCCGTTTGACTTTCAACATTTCGGCATCAATTTTGTGGCCCTGCATGTAGACAACAGGCCCCAGCCACGGCCTTAACACCGAAATTTGGGCGCGGGAATTTCATTCGAGCCTATCAGAGCCTGTTTACAGCCACCGGTCAAATCAACCAGGACGAAGGGAATATGATCAGTCGAGAGGACTACGCGAACGGATACACGTTGTTCTGTTTCGATCTGGTCCCCACCTTAGAGAACGACCATCAGCTGGCCCTGGCCAAGCAAGGCAATTTACGGTTGGAAATCCACTTTGCACGAGCCCTCGGGACCTCCGTCAATGGGATCTGCTACGCCGAGTTTGACAACATCATTCAAGTGGACAAGGCGCGCAACGTCCTGTGTGACTTTGCCACCTAACATGGATACAGACCAGATAACCACCGTGCTGGAGAATGATCCAGGGACACGTATGGTCTTTCAAGGGGTGTTCGCCCGAGATGTGTTCCCATTAGACCGTATGTATCCTGCTGCTTACGTTCTCAACACGGACCTGATGGATCGGCCTGGTGAACATTGGGTGGCCGTGTACTTGACAGAAGAGCAGGGCGAATACTTTGACCCGTACGGCCTGCCACCCCTCCATCCCGATTTAACAGACTTCATGGATCAAGGCACAGAGACGTGGAGTTGGAACAGTCAAACGTTGCAAAGCCTGACCAGTAGCGTGTGCGGACAATATTGCTTGTTTTACCTGTACCATCGAATCCGGGGAAGGACCTTATCTACCATCGTACAGATGTTTGACGAATACCCCAAGGCCGAGGACCGAGATGTACTCGTATATGACTGGGCCGACTATCGACTATTCTATCGACTTCAATCGACTTCAATGTACAAGTCCCCTGTTCTGGGCTTAAATTCTATCGATTTCAATGTACAAGCCCCCTGTTCTGGGCTTAAGTTCTATCGATTTCAATGTACAAGCCCCCTGTTCTGGGCTTCAGTTTTCACGTGGTTGTTCTCACGTTGTTGTTGTTATTTATTGTTGAATAAAAAACAAAATGAGATCTCACCAAAAAAACCCTGTCTTGTGTGTTTTCTATATGAGCATAAAACAAGCGGCCATGAAGGCTATAACAGACATGTGGGGATTCAGTCAAACTGGCCTTGAACACCGTTGAGAAAGTAGCCAGTCAGTGGCCTAGGATGGGGCCAAATGTAACCCATCAATGTCCAGAAAACAATGCAAGAGCACTGCAGTAAAACAGAGAGCCAATGAAATCAGCCCACAGACCAAGTTTTGGTCTAGGTTAAGAGCGGGCATTCCAGCACCAAAAAATTGACGAGGAGTTACAAGTTACAATGCGCCTTCACGAATGCTTCACATTGATACCTCATACGATCCAATCGGACCATGCAGCGTATTTGCAGTTTGGGGACTACTTTTTCTCCGCGGAGGCAGACCGCATCACCGCCAGACATGACCGCATCACCGCGGAGGAATACATCCACACACCTGCGCACAACCGTGATGGGGAAAACCCCAGAACCAAGTCAGTACATGCATTCCAAACAGTCAGACGCGGTCAAAATACTCGCTTCTGATTGGCTGGCAAAGGTCACGATATGCAAATTTTTGAGGTCAATGTTACTTTAAATCAGTTTTCTATTCTACCATCGAGGAATGTCCGAAGTGGCGTTCATTTTACCAAATGTTCAAACAAGCAATCGTCGCGTCTTTCTGAAGGCGGCCCCCCCCCCCCTCCGAATTTTGAAATTTTAGGCTTTGCTTCTCGCACTTTGGCACAATCTGAAGGCTATTGCCAAGTTTTTATAATAGCAAAAAAAGTTTAAGTTTCACGATTTTCGGTTTGAAAGGGAAAAATATGACAGAATCAGAAATGTCAAATAGGTTTTCATCGGAACCGAAAGTTGAATTTTTTTTACATAAATCGATATGCATAGAATCAACCGATTGGCAAAGAACATTAAAGAATAGTATTTCAGATCGCCCACAGTGTGAGGAAGCATGTGGAGACGGAAGAAGTAGCCATCAACTTGGCTTCAAGAAAAAAATCCTTATCTGGGTGGCATTTAAGCCGAAAAACTATCTATATAAAAAGTTATTTCTGAAAGATCGGTCTTGGGTCATAGCCTACCGGTATTGCTCGGAAACGTCGATTGATCTTTATTGAAATAAATTTTCTTTCTATGAAGAAGATGCAAGCAATCTCAATAAATTAATATCCTATCAATGCTCCCCAATAGTATATGTTGCTATGCTGCAAGAAACATATCGAAATAGGGGAGTAGATAGGATTTAATTTTAATTAGATTGAAGATGCAAGAAACATACAGATGTTTCGCCATCGAGTTTCCGATGGTGCATCTTGAAAACATATTCAGTATATCATCTAGATATCTTAACTCTATAAGCCTTTTTCCCCCCTTTCCTATTTACGAGTAACTTCTCTGAAAGGACGGTCTTTTCTGTTCTCTTGTGTTTCTATGTTGTTTTTTTTTGGGGGGGGGGGGGTTATTTGAACCCGATGAAACCCACTGGATTCGCGCCTGACTAATCAGAGCCAGCAATTCCTCTGAACTTTCTGAAGATCGTTTACCAAGCACCATGGGAGTCTGGGTATGGGTATTTTTCGTGTCTGTAATTATACAAGGGGCCTCATTTCTGAGTGATATCACCACCTCATTGGACGATAGATTGATTTTCAAGCTGGCTTGGTTCGACTGAGATATAGATAGCCGTGGTGTAAGATAGCCTGGGTCAACAGTGTTCGTGGTGTAAGATAGCCTGGGTCAACAGTGTTCGTGGTGTAAGATAGCCTGGGTCAACAGTGTTCGTGGTGTAAGATAGCCTGGGTCAACAGTGTTCGTGGTGTAAGATAGCCTGGGTCAACAGTGTTCGTGGTGTAAGATAGCCTGGGATAGCCTGGGTCAACAGTGTTCGTGGTGTAAGATAGCCTGGGTCAACAGTGTTCGTGGTGTAAGATAGCCTGGGTCAACAGTGTTCGTGGTGTAAGATAGCCTGGGTCAACAGTGTTGGAATGTCTCATCATGTACGATCTCCTTTTCAATGTCATAGAAAAATAAGATATAAGGGAGGAAACGCATTTCCAGACTTACGCATGCAGAATGAGAGATACTCACCAAACCCATACTTGTAATCCTGCACTATTTGTTTTTTTATAAATTCCAAATTGGCGAGATTTTATGGTCTATTGTCATCCATAAAACAGGCAAATCACCAGGAGTGATTGGCAATTTAGGAGTGGCTCAAATGTCTAGGGCCTTATGAACACGGAGATCTTCATGGTGTTCATATGAAGTCACAATCAAAGTGTGAATGAGATATATACTCTAGATAACGACTTGGAAAACTATCAGGGATACAGATTTGACAATGCAAGCATCATGACTTTGCATCATTGAAAACTATTGACCGCTGTTTAATATATATTTTTAACTACTTTGGTGCTAGTATTGTTTAATGGAATACGGTCTTTGGATTATGACTGAAGAAATTCTTTATCGACAATGGCTGACTACGGTATGTCGGATATGACGCTAGCAGTATATAACATCAAGAATTTGGAACAACCATTGGATACAGGCATAATTATTGACAGCTTTCATGAAACTATCCGGGTAAATTTTCAACTTCTGGAAATACACTGTAGTATACCTATATGCACTATACATTAGGGTACGGAAGACCTTACACAATCGAATCCTTCATCACGTTTTCTACCTCTCCCATCCATCGAGACTTGTCCCGGGCCCCTGTGGTTTAACAACAAAAACGGGAGTAAAAATGACCAGAGAGGTTAACTGTGTATGCATTAACGTTTATTTGGTTTAAGTCGAACATAACACAAGCATAATACTGTCCATTAGTTGGACATAGTTGGACATCAAGGTAAATCACTTGTACAATACCAGATTGATAAAACACAAAGGTACGGGGAAAGTCGTCAGCTGTATTGTCAAATTCTCCGTACAAGAATACTGAGCGATCTGTTCACGGAAAGCAAATGTATGATATAGTCAGGATAGCCCCAGTAATTCAAAAGAATATTCTCTGTAAGTGGGTTAATTCCTCGACATTGAAGGCCACATTTTCACCTGCTACAAGTGTTATGGTACAAGTTTATTTGCACACTTTTACAAACATTGTTGTAACGAGTGACTCAAAATAAACAGACAGGTATCAGTTTTACTTCGACTCGAAATTATTTGACGGGGCAGTTCCAGGTACACGCCTACCTTACGCGCGGTCATCTGTATAATTTATATTTATATATAAATTATATAATTTATATTCATATTTAATGACCCACTAAAGCGAGATTAAATTCTTGATTACTGAAACCATGTTTTCATTATTACATCTGGACAATCAGAGAATATATGGAACTGTTAGGTACAAATGTATCCTCCACAATACAATATACCTAACGTGTATGCAATATCTCTAGAATGTATGCAGCTTGAATTGTTTTTGTTCACATGATTTGATAAATGACAAGTGCACTGGAAGGTATTTCTACATGCACAGACTGTGTACAAACGTCAAATAGGTCTACCCTTGATAAATATATCATGGTTACAATACTGGAGATGAATGGAACCAGATTGCCATGGCACTCAACCACAAATTACTAGAAGAATGTAAAACAAATGCGGGAGTGAAAATACTAAAATACCATGCAAACAATTTTATGAGATCTTTCACACATATTTAGTGTGAAACAGTGAAGAATACTGAATCACTAGAATTAAGATCTTACATCTTTTGTAACCCCTTCCAACTTCCGAGATTCTGAAATAGACATTATAAACAATATGACCTGATCATGAATGTAATTTACGGAGGAGATTTGACTATTCTAACACAAACATTACACTGACAACAACCATTATTATCGTTTAATAGTACCCATACTAAACACAAACCCTTCTGTGGTTATCTTGAGATCCTGGCTATACTTGTAATACACAATTGTTTTTATCTCTTACACTCAAATACTAAAATAACATTTTAAATATAAATATCACTCTTACTGGTAAAATATATATTTTTCCATATTCATATAAACATTGTCTCAACCTCTAAAATTGTAACTCGACTGTAACCCCTCTGTACAAAACAGATTCACACTATTTCTATAAAACGTGATTATAGGATACACAGAGAAAAGTAAATCGTCCTCTTTTAATTATGTGAAAATGGGGAGATCATGCCATCTTATTATATTATTGAATTGTTCAACTAAGATGCTGGATAGCCAGTCTGGATTGACCATGAGGACTAGTCTGGATTGACCATGAGGACCAGTCTGAATTGACCACGAGGACCAGTCTCGATTGACCGTGAGGACCAGTCTCGATTGACCATGAGGACCAGTCTTCATGCATGAGGAGATCATGCCATCTTATTATATTATTGAATTGTTCAACTAAGATGCTGGATAGCCAGTCTGGATTGACCGTGAGGATTAGTCTGGATTGACCGTGAGGACCAGTCTGAATTGACCGTGAGGACCAGTCTCGATTGACCGTGAGGACCAGTCTCGATTGACCGTGAGGACCAGTCTCGATTGACCGTGAGGACCAGTCTCGATTGACCGTGAGGACCAGTCTCGATTGACCGTAAGGACCAGTCTGGATTGACCGTGAGGACCAGTCTGGATTGACCGTGAGGACCACTGGAGTTCAAATTACAGAGGCATTCAAATAGAGACATGAAATTCAGTAATGCCACTTTCACATGCAAATTAATACACCACTACAACAGGGAAACATTCCATGGAGGAGAATAATATCTAAACCTGCAAATACATTTTCTTATAACTACTTTGGTCTCTGTTGTAAATAGCGTCATAAAGGTAAATAAATGCTTCATATAAAATTTGCATAGTATTCAGGTAGATGATCTGCAGTCAACCCTCTGGACAAACATCACATAACAGTGGGAAGATAGGAAAAGTAAACCTTACACATGTACGGTGAACTCCCAACCTTGGTGGTATTCAAACAGGAGTTGCATTTGATTACTAGTCATTGGTGCATAATAGGATAGACAATGCCTAGGTGTATGTCTGGTGCAAGTCTGGTAAACCTAAACCTGGCCATATACATGTACTAGTATAACTATTAAATAAGATGTACAAGACTGATTCAACCCTATGGTCAGTTACAGACAAGATGAGCAAGCTTTTACTCATTTTAAGTATTTTGCCATAATAAACTTGTAGTTTCAGGAAACCAGCAACTTCCATTTTTGGTCAAATGAAATATGGATTTAGAGGTTCAAATAATTCAAATATTTACAGATTCAAAACGAAATGCTCAGAGATCCCTATACACCAATGTGTACGCACATATATAATTCAGTGTAAATGGGTTATACATGAGATAATAGGAAATAATAATCATCCTTCTTCAAACTTAACACATTTCTTAAACCTTTGACATAGTTATATGTATGGTATGATATCACCCATAATGACTGGAATAAAATAGAATCATAATATGGCACACTTCAACAGCAATAAATACACAATTCACTAATTATCAAAATTAATTAATTTGGGTAATGGATACCCGTCATTTAAGATGTATGTCAACCAAACTTTATGGAAATTCAAACTTCTTTAAACATTACATGCACTGTCTAGATCATTGGAATGTATCTATAAATAATACTCAGCCAAGCCCCAATATTTCAATCTCTTATATATGTCATGAACAGCTATGTGTTCTGTTTTTATATGTTTTATATAACATATGTAACTTTACAGGCAAACAAAATGCTAGGACTACATCGCCAAAATATTTGGATTTCTTTAGACTAAAAAAGTAAATCACAGAAAAATCAAATATTCACCGGCAATTATACAATAGCTGCAATTCTCTGACTGAATACTTGAGAAATTCAGATCTTGGCAAATACTGTAAAATCTACTTTCACAAAACTGTAAAATTTAAACATTGCATATGCACGTTAAAGGCATTTCCTGTGACATATTGACCAGAAAGATAAAAATTATGTCAACAAAATATAAAACTTTCACAGCCCTAAAATTCAGCACTTATGAAGCTGTGTACACCGTAGGAATCAGTTGAGAATGAAGGATGTTCAATCCTATCACAATGTCTATTCTTTAATCCAGTCCATTGGCTGAGTTACAGTAATGGCGCTCACAGAACTTTTCAATACGTTCACATGCTATGGCCATCTTTTCTTTAGGCAGCGTAAGGACCACACGGAAGAAGTTGGGATACTGGAAGCACTGAAACAAAAACCCATACACAATGTACATTAATGAGAAATTGTTGTTGATATTAAAAGGAAGACCAATGACCAGGGTTAGAGTATCTCATAATAATCTGTCTGAACAATTCAGAGGTTTTCAATACTGTGAAATATGCTAGAGACAGATCTATAATATGCTTGGGATAGATCTATAATATGCTTAGGATAGATCTATAATATGCTTGTGATAGCTTTATAATATGCTTGAGATAGATGTATAATATGCTTGGGATAGATCTATAATATGCTTGGGCTAGGTCTATAATATGCTCGTGATCTATACTACGCTTGGGATAGCTCTTTAATATGCTTCGGATTATAGATCTATAATATGCCTGTGATAGATCTATAGTATGCTTGGGATAGATCTGTAATATGCTTGGGGTAGATCTATATTATGCTTGGGATAGATCTATAATAATTTGAGCATTGCACAATTTAGAATTGAGTTCCAATAAATATTATGCCAAAATTCAGCTATAAATGTTCATTAGTCTGTTCAAAATCACATTGCTTTGAAAACTGATGGCAAAAAAGTGTCCTTCAGTGTATTTCTTTTTTAATTTAAATGAGTATCCAGATCATGAAATAATATTTGCTTATCATCCAAGCCACATGTGATGATGATACATTTGAATTATTTCTGAACAGACATTCAACTCTACCATTACCACCAGAAATTCTTCAGTTCTATATTCCTACTCAACTTGTAACACATGGGCAAACCTACATCATTCCAAAAGTCAATGATTATGCCAGCACCTGGTTAAACATTAGAATATTATTACTTGACTTTATTTCAAGGGAGATAATTATGTTGCTCTTACTTTAGCTGGAAGACAGAAGACACTCTCCTCTGTGACAAGAGCTTCTGTAAACTCGAGGTCATTCTTGTAATCAGGAAACTTCTCCATCTCAATACCAACCTATCAACAATGATAAACACATATAAGTATATAAATATAAAGATTAAATTTTTAATGCTGAAAACTATTCTCATTCCAGAAATTTACCATAAAAATTCACAAAAAAATAAAGAGACCGTCTTCTGCTTATGGCACATACATGTAGTTCCAGCAACCCATTCACCAAGAGGTTAGTCATTTGGGTTGGAAATGCACTCCCTGGTGCCAGCATGTATCCAGGGAAGACAGCTCACATGACAGTGATGTCATCAGTACTATCGAAAATGCAGTTCGTGTTGGATGCCTTATTAGGATCGTGATGATAAACAGGTATGTCATAAATATGGGTTGTATGACCTTGGGTGTAAATATGGGAGGTGGACCTTGGGATGTATCCAGAGAAGATAGGTCATGTGACAGTGACGTCACCAGTAGCAGAAAAAGTGCAGTTCGGTCTGGACTGGGTGTGAAAGTGTGGGTTGTAGAACCATTGGTGTGAACAGTCACGGCATAAAATTGTGGGTTCATGGCCTGTGTTGGGGTAAACCTTGAGACCTACATACTCCCTACAAACACTAGCCCAAAGGGATGCATAGTGTGATGCAACTTGAAGTGCCATTGTAAAATGGTAGTACAGGTCACATGACTGTGATGTTAAGAGATAGTAGACAAGTGCAACTCAAGCTGGATTGGGTGCATAAGTGTGGTATGTAGAGCCTTGCATGTATACAGTGTATAGTCAAGCAGTCCTCATTAGATCTTGAGAGAGACATTATACCATATCATGTGACTGACATCATCAGCAGTAGAGATAGAGCAGACACGGACAGATGTGCATGGGAGTGTTCGGGAGATATATGGGCTGCCAAGTGTCCAAATATGAGAGTTTTATGGAAGGCTTTCGGTGGTACGTAGAATAGGATTGGGGCGGTTAACTGGTGAAATGCGCCTGCGCACTTGCTATAGGAGTATGTCCCTAAGCACATAGGATGTGGATGCTGTGGTACTTATGGTGAAATGTGGAGAATTGTTTCTTGTGGGCTATTTATAGCACTGTCGAGGGATATTCAACTGTTGAGGCTTTTTATCTAAAGGATGCATTTAACAGGTGTTATTTTTGAGCAATCGCCCTGAAATATGCCTCCGCAAAGCTCATGTCCGGGGTTTCCACATTGGTGCTCTTCGGATGATAACGAGATAGATGGGGTGAGTGTCCAGCAATTTCATATTGACCATGTGAGGTCAGCATACTTCTGATGTGAGAACCATTGTAGTCTGGATGCCAGTGTGTTATGGGTTCTACTTTTGGCTTCCCATTTCGAATACCCTCTTTGGTGAAACTCTTTTGCTGTGGCCTTATCACCCACCTCAGCGTCCATGCCCTAGCATTGTATTCACAGCATTGGACTCGGGGATCCTCTGTATGGGTTCTGCTGAACCATCTCAATTTGCTAGATAGGAGCCGCTCTTTATGGAGCTTGCAGGTGTTCAACCATCAGTGGACTCCGTTGACTTCAATGGTATGAAGGTCGTTGACTTCATTGTGGATCGTCCAACAGCTATCTTCTGGTGTATGGACCTTTAAGTCCATCAATAGGTACATGTAGCTACAGACGACTCGTGATTTGAAACATCTGCATGACTTAGTCATTGTTCATGGAAAGTATTGGCGGTTCAAGGCAATATTTCTGTATGCCTTCCCTCGAAGAAAGAAATTCCAGCTGTTACATGGACTGTGACTGGCTGTAGGTTAGCTTCAGACAATATGGGCATAACTGATTGGCCCCTCAGCACTAAGAATTTGACCACCCACAAAGTGTTTCCACAACTCATCAAGCCACTGACTGTCATCATTTAGGGACGATCTTTTCCACTTGGTGGACCCAAAGGGCACTCACTTACTCGTACCTCATTCACTCGTACCTTATCTGCCCATTCACTCGCACATCACTAGCACATGAAGGGGTCCGCGTGTCATCAATTGGTGAAACCCTGATGTCTCTCACTCACCCCTGTCATTTGGTAAAGCATTCCACTTCCAAATGCCAATGCTGTATGCACCCATTAGAGCCTGATCTCTACTGTTCACCGAGTGTGCATGCGCATGCATATCCAAAAAATGCCCTTTCTCTACTACACCGTAAGTGCACATGGGCATTTCACCAAACCTACATGTATGATGACGGTCAGGACAATGATATGAGAGATACATGTAATGAGTGAACACAATTATGTCAAATACTTCATGACTACACAAGAGTGTACCTGGGTTAGTTCAACCAAAATCAGCAGAAAAAGTTACACTTACCATCATATACATAGCTCCATAAGGCATAACAGGAGTTAACCCAGGAATTCTCTTCAATTCTCCATAGCATAAGTCAGCATTATACTGTAATCAGGTAAAACAGGTTTTCAGTTGAATGAAGTTTGTTCAGATTGGTGAGACTAGGTTAATATGTATGAAGGATGAAAGGGAGACACATTGATCATCTGTATTGATCATTTTCTAAAAGCAACAAAAATCATCTCGTCAGTAATGTTCATAGTACAACCTCCAGCTATGCCTGCAGACATTGTTCAATAATTACACTGACTGGGTTATCAGAGTATTAGACAACAATGGTATCAAAGTAGGACTGAGGGATCTCAAACAGAATCTGTTCCATGGCCCCCTGGATAAGGGGACAATTTTACCTGTACAACACCAACAATGGTATCAAAGTAAGACTGGGGGGTCTCAAACAGAATCTGTTCCATAACCCCCTGGATAAGGGTGACAATTTTACCTGTACAACACCAACAATGGTATCAAAGTAGGACTGAGGGATCTCAAACAGAATCTGTTCCATGGCCCCCTGGATAAGGGTGACAATTTTACCTGTACAACACCAACAATGGTACATGTATCAAAGTAGGACTGAGGGATCTCAAACAGATTCTGTTCCATGGCCCCCTGGATAAGGGTGACAATTTTACCTGTACAACACCAACAATGGTCAAAGTAGGACTGAGGGATCTCAAACAGAATCTGTTCCATAACCCCCTGGATAAGGGTGACAATTTTACCTGTACAACACCAACAATGGTCAAAGTAGGACTGAGGGATCTCAAACAGAATCTGTTCCATAACCCCCTGGATAAGGGTGACAATTTTACCTGTACAACACCAACAATGGTCAAAGTAGGACTGAGGGATCTCAAACAGAATCTGTTCCATGGCCCCCTAGATAAGGGTGACAATTTAACTTGTACAACATCAACAATGGTATCAAAGTAAAACTGAAGTGTCTCAGACAGAATCTGTCCCATGTCCCCCTGAATCAAGGTGACAATTTAACTGTACAACACCAACAATGGTATCAAATTAGGAATGAGGGGTCTCAAACAGAATCTGTCCCATGATCCCCTAGATAAGGGTGACAATTTTACTTGTACAACATCAACAATGGTATCAAAGTAAAACTGAAGTGTCTCAGACAGAATCTGTCCCATGTCCCCCTGAATCAAGGTGACAATTTAACTGTACAACACCAACAATGGTATCAAATTAGGAATGAGGGGTCTCAAACAGATTCTGTTCCATGGCCCCCTAGAAAAGGGTGACAATTTTACCTGTACAACACAGACTGAGGGTATACTACAATGGTATCAAAGTAGGACTGAGGGATCTCAAACAGAATCTGTTCCATAACCCCCTGGATAAGGGTGACAATTTTACCTGTACAACACCAACAATGGTCAAAGTAGGACTGAGGGATCTCAAACAGAATCTGTCCCATGTCCCCCTGAATCAAGGTGACAATTTAACTGTAGTACAACACCAACAATGGTATCAAATTAGGACTGAGGCATCTCAAACAGAATCTGTTCCATAACCCCCTGGATAAGGGTGACAATTTTACCTGTACAACACCAACAATGGTCAAAGTAGGACTGAGGGATCTCAAACAGAATCTGTCCCATGTCCCCCTGACATGCCTGAATCAAGGTGACAATTTAACTGTACAACACCAACAATGGTATCAAATTAGGAATGAGGGGTCTCAAACAGAATCTGTCCCATGATCCCCTAGATAAGGGTGACAATTTAACTTTGTACAACATCAACAATGGGTCTCTGAAAAAACAGAATCTGTTCCATAACCCCCTGGATAAGGGTGACAATTTTACCTGTACAACACCAACAATGGTCAAAGTAGGACTGAGGGATCTCAAACAGAATCTGTCCCATGTCCCCCTGAATCAAGGTGACAATTTAACTGTAGTACAACACCAACAATGGTATCAAATTAGGACTGAGGCATCTCAAACAGAATCTGTTCCATAACCCCCTGGATAAGGGTGACAATTTTACCTGTACAACACCAACAATGGTCAAAGTAGGACTGAGGGATCTCAAACAGAATCTGTCCCATGTCCCCCTGACATGCCTGAATCAAGGTGACAATTTAACTGTACAACACCAACAATGGTATCAAATTAGGAATGAGGGGTCTCAAACAGAATCTGTCCCATGATCCCCTAGATAAGGGTGACAATTTAACTTGTACAACATCAACAATGGTATCAAAGTAAAACTGAAGTGTCTCAGACAGAATCTGTCCCATGTCCCCCTGAATCAAGGTGACAATTTAACTGTACAACACCAACAATGGTATCAAATTAGGAATGAGGGGTCTCAAACAGATTCTGTTCCATGGCCCCCTGGATAAGGGTGACAATTTTACCTGTACAACATCAACAATGGTAACAAAGTTAGACTGAGATGTCTCAAACAGAATCTGTTCCATAACCCCCATGGACAAGGGTGACAATTGTACCTATACAACACTAACAATGGTATCAAATTTACAGGGAAAACAAACAGAATCTGTTTCATGGCCCCCTGGATAAGGGGGACAATTTTGGCAAGGCTTTGGTGTAAGACCTCCCATTGAAAAGGTAATATCCTGGACAAAAGACTGACAATACAACTTGCAGCAGATCCTTTGTCAATTATATTTCGTGAGTCTTACACCAAATCGTTGCCACAATTTTACTTGTACAACTACAACAATGGTAGCAAAGTAAGACTGAGGGGTCTTTAACAGTATCTGTTCCATGGCCCCCTGGAAGAGGGTGACAATTTTACCAGTACAACACCAACACAGGAAGGAAGCAATCGGAGATTGCTTAATTGTATGCCCCCCCCCCCTTCCGCTTTTATTCGACACTGCCCCGCATTTGTTCTGTTCATTATTGGTCGGTGGGCGCCTAATTTGGATAATTACAAAAATTCTGTTTCAGTCACTTTTGGCCATGCCTCACATAATACATATTCCAGGTATCGACCAACAAGTGTTAATATAATGTTTTGATGCAAGATGGTTGCCGGGCTTTCGCCAAATCCGAAAATGTGACCTGGCTATGAGACCTACATTCCTTGGGAGTATATTGTGGTGAAATTATGAAGCGATCAGTGAACTTTGAATTTTGCACCCAATTCACTCTGTTTGGGGCAATTTCATACTTCAGGACCTATGTGGTCTGCTTTGAAATGTAGAATAACATATATATAGCCATTTTCTCCGGTCCGAATTGGTTATGGACTGAGATCCAGCCTGGACAAATCATTCCATTTACTTAGGTTTGATAAACAAAGGGCCATAACTCTTGAAAATATAGCCGAAAGCAGAGAAACTTCACGCTGCACAACTATGGGGCATTGACCACATATCATGCAAATTTCATTCTTGTCCATATAATATTAACCGAGATTCAGCCCGGACAATTCCCAATTCACAAAGATTTAAAGAAAAAAAGGCTATAACTCTTAAAAATATATGTGAAACGCACAGAAACTTCATGCTGCACAACTACAGGGCACTGACCACATCTCCTGTAAGTTTCATAATTGTCCATACAATATTAATCGAGATCCAGCCCGGACAAGTCCCAATTCACAAAGATTTGAAGAAAAAGGATATAACTCTTGAAAATATAAGCGAAACGGAGAGAAACTTCACGCTGCACAACTACAGGGCACTGACCACATATCCTGCAAATTTCATAATTGTCCATACAATATTAACCGATATCCAGCCTAGACAAGTCCCAATTCACAAAGATTTCAGGAACAAAGAGCCATAACTCTTGAAAATATAAGCGAAACGGGGAGAAACTTTATGCTGCACAACTGTGGGACACTGACCACATATCATGCAAATTTCATACTTGTCCATACAATATCAACGAAGATCCACCCCGGACAAGTCCCATTCACAGTTTCAGAAAAAGGGCCATAACTCATGAAAATTATACCGGGACTCGGAAAAAACTCTACGCTGCACAACTATGAGGCACTGGTCACATTCCACACAGGCTGGAGTCCTGTCCATCAAATATTAACCGAGATATTGCGCGGACAAGAAATTCAGACAGACAGATGAATGGACAGAAAAAGCGATCGCTATATGCCCCCTCTAGAATGGGGCATAACAATGGTATCCAAGTTAGACTGAGAGGTCTCAAACAGAATCTGTTCCATGGCCCCCATGGATGAGGGTGACAATTGTACCTGTACATCACAATTAACAATGGTACCAGTATCAAATTTAGACACAGGAGTCTCAAACAAAATCTGTTACATGACCCCCTTGATGAGGGTGACAATTTTACCTGTACAACACCAACAATGGAATCAAAGTAAGACTGAGGGGTCTCAAACAGAATCTGTTCCATGGCTCCCTGGATGAGGGTGTTGGGTCCCAGAATTCTTTGGGAGAGATTCACCAAGCCCTGACGGATCTGAAAGTGAAGAGAATAATGATTCTAGTGTCTGTTTTTAATACAGCGATTAATTATGTATATATTCCTGTTGTACTTGGTTTATATCATGTTGAGTTCAGATTTATAGAATTAGAATTGCATGCTCAAAACTATAATAGGATGGAAAACTGAAAGAAAAGCAGACACCATCAAATACTGGAGAGAAAAATTATTATGTTTTCACATTCAAATATAACTAAACAATATCATCTCCTAAATTATTTGTTTATTGGACTCACAGGGCACTAAAGCTTACCTCAACACTCAAAGTAACATACTGTTCAGAGTAGAGCTTACCTCAGCACTCGTAGTAACCTACTGTTCAGAGTAGAGCTTACCACAGCACTCATAGTAACACACTTTTCAGAGTAGAGCTTACATCAGCACTCATAGTAACACACTGTTCAGAGTAGAGCTTACCTCAGCACTAAAAGTAACCTACTGTTCAGAGTAGAGCTTACGTCAGCACTCCTAGTAACCCACTGTTCAGAGTAGAGCTTACCTCAGCACTTATAGTATCATACTGTTCAGAGTAGAGCTTACCTCAGCACTCATAGTAACACACTGTTCAGAGTAGAGCTTACCGCAGCACTCATAGTAACACACTGTTCAGAGTAGAGCTTACCTCAGCACTAAAAGTAACCTACTGTTCAGAGTAGAGCTTACCTCAGCACTCCTAGTAACCTACTGTTCAGAGTAGTGCTTACCTCAGCACTTATAGTATCATACTGTTCAGAGTAGAGATTACCTCAGCACTCATAGTAACATACTGTTCAGAGTAGAGCTTACCGCAGCACTCATAGTAACATACTGTCCAGAGTAGAGCTTACCTCAGCTCTCATAGTAACCTACTGTTCAGAGTAGAGCTTACCGCAGCACTCATAGTAACATACTCTTCAGAGTAGCGATTACCTCAGCACTCATAGTAACATACTGTTCAGAGTAGAGCTTACCGCAGCACTCATAGTAACATACTGTTCAGAGTAGAGATTACCTCAGCACTCATAGTAACATACTGTTCAGAGTAGAGCTTACCTCAGCACTCATAGTAACATACTGTTCAGAGTAGATTACCTCAGCACTCATAGTAACATACTGTTCAGAGTAGAGCTTACCGCAGCACTCATAGTAACATACTGTTCAGAGTAGAGCTTACCTCAGCTCTCATAGTAACCTACTGTTCAGAGTAGAGCTTACCGCAGCACTCATAGTAACATACTGTTCAGAGTAGAGATTACCTCAGCACTCATAGTAACATACTGTTCAGAGTAGAGCTTACCGCAGCACTCATAGTAACATACTCTTCAGAGTAGAGATTACCTCAGCACTCATAGTAACATACTGTTCAGAGTAGAGCTTACCGCAGCACTCATAGTAACATACTGTTCAGAGTAGAGCTTACCTCAGCACTCATAGTAACTACTGTTCAGAATAGAGCTTACCGCAGCACTCATAGTAACATACTCTTCAGAGTAGAGATTACCTCAGCACTCATAGTAACATACTGTTCAGAGTAGAGCTTACCGCAGCACTCATAGTAACATACTGTTCAGAGTAGAGATTACCTCAGCACTCATAGTAACATACTGTTCAGAGTAGAGCTTACCGCAGCACTCATAGTAACATACTGTTCAGAGTAGAGCTTACCTCAGCACTCATAGTAACCTACTGTTCAGAGTAGAGCTTACCGCAGCACTCATAGTAACATACTGTTCAGAGTAGAGATTACCTCAGCACTCATAGTAACATACTGTTCAGAGTAGAGCTTACCGCAGCACTCATAGTACATACTGTTCAGAGTAGAGCTTACCTCAGCACTCATAGTAACCTACTGTTCAGAGTAGAGCTTACCTCAGCACTCATAGTAACATACTGTTCAGAGTAGTGCTTACCTCAGCACTCATAGTAACCTACTTTTCAGAGTAGAGCTTATCTCAGCACTCATAGTAACCTACTGTTCAGAGTAGAGCTTACTCCAGCACTCATAGTAACATGCTATTCAGAGTAGAGCTTACCTCAGCACTCATAGTAACATACTGTTCAGAGTAGAGCTTACCTCAGCACTCATAGTAACATACTGTTCAGAGTAGAGCTTACCTCAGCACTCATAGCAACATACTGTTCAGAGTAGAGCTTACCTCAGCACTCGTAGTAACCTACTGTTCAGAGTAGAGCTTACCACAGCACTCATAGTAACACACTTTTCAGAGTAGAGCTTACATCAGCACTCATAGTAACACACTGTTCAGAGTAGAGCTTACCTCAGCACTAAAAGTAACCTACTGTTCAGAGTAGAGCTTACGTCAGCACTCCTAGTAACCCACTGTTCAGAGTAGAGCTTACCTCAGCACTTATAGTATCATACTGTTCAGAGTAGAGCTTACCTCAGCACTCATAGTAACACACTGTTCAGAGTAGAGCTTACCGCAGCACTCATAGTAACACACTGTTCAGAGTAGAGCTTACCTCAGCACTAAAAGTAACCTACTGTTCAGAGTAGAGCTTACCTCAGCACTCCTAGTAACCTACTGTTCAGAGTAGTGCTTACCTCAGCACTTATAGTATCATACTGTTCAGAGTAGAGATTACCTCAGCACTCATAGTAACATACTGTTCAGAGTAGAGCTTACCGCAGCACTCATAGTAACATACTGTCCAGAGTAGAGCTTACCTCAGCTCTCATAGTAACCTACTGTTCAGAGTAGAGCTTACCGCAGCACTCATAGTAACATACTCTTCAGAGTAGCGATTACCTCAGCACTCATAGTAACATACTGTTCAGAGTAGAGCTTACCGCAGCACTCATAGTAACATACTGTTCAGAGTAGAGATTACCTCAGCACTCATAGTAACATACTGTTCAGAGTAGAGCTTACCTCAGCACTCATAGTAACATACTGTTCAGAGTAGATTACCTCAGCACTCATAGTAACATACTGTTCAGAGTAGAGCTTACCGCAGCACTCATAGTAACATACTGTTCAGAGTAGAGCTTACCTCAGCTCTCATAGTAACCTACTGTTCAGAGTAGAGCTTACCGCAGCACTCATAGTAACATACTGTTCAGAGTAGAGACTACCTCAGCACTCATAGTAACATACTGTTCAGAGTAGAGCTTACCGCAGCACTCATAGTAACATACTGTTCAGAGTAGAGATTACCTCAGCACTCATAGTAACATACTGTTCAGAGTAGAGCTTACCGCAGCACTCATAGTAACATACTCTTCAGAGTAGAGATTACCTCAGCACTCATAGTAACATACTGTTCAGAGTAGAGCTTACCGCAGCACTCATAGTAAGATACTGTTCAGAGTAGAGCTTACCTCAGCTCTCATAGTAACCTACTGTTCAGAATAGAGCTTACCGCAGCACTCATAGTAACATACTCTTCAGAGTAGAGATTACCTCAGCACTCATAGTAACATACTGTTCAGAGTAGAGCTTACCGCAGCACTCATAGTAACATACTGTTCAGAGTAGAGATTACCTCAGCACTCATAGTAACATACTGTTCAGAGTAGAGCTTACCGCAGCACTCATAGTAACATACTGTTCAGAGTAGAGATTACCTCAGCACTCATAGTAACATACTGTTCAGAGCAGAGTAACATACTCTTCAGAGTAGAGATTACCTCAGCACTGATAGTAACATACTGTTCAGAGTAATTTACCGCAGCACTCCTAGTAACATACTGTTCAGAGTAGAGATTACCTCAGCACTCATAGTAACATACTGTTCAGAGTAGAGCTTACCGCAGCACTCATAGTAACATACTGTTCAGAGTAGAGCTTACCTCAGCACTCATAGTAACCTACTGTTCAGAGTAGAGCTTACCGCAGCACTCATAGTAACATACTGTTCAGAGTAGAGATTACCTCAGCACTCATAGTAACATACTGTTCAGAGTAGAGCTTACCGCAGCACTCATAGTACATACTGTTCAGAGTAGAGCTTACCTCAGCACTCATAGTAACCTACTGTTCAGAGTAGAGCTTACCTCAGCACTCATAGTAACATACTGTTCAGAGTAGTGCTTACCTCAGCACTCATAGTAACCTACTTTTCAGAGTAGAGCTTATCTCAGCACTCATAGTAACCTACTGTTCAGAGTAGAGCTTACTCCAGCACTCATAGTAACATGCTATTCAGAGTAGAGCTTACCTCAGCACTCATAGTAACATACTGTTCAGAGTAGAGCTTACCTCAGCACTCATAGTAACATACTGTTCAGAGTAGAGCTTACCTCAGCACTCATAGCAACATACTGTTCAGAGTAGTGCTTACCTCAGCACTCATAGTAACATACTGTTCAGAGTAGAGCTTACCTCAGCACTCATAGTAACATACTGTTCAGAATAGAGCTTACATCAGCACTCATAGTAATATACTGTTCAGAGTAGAGCTTACCTCAGCACTCATAGTAACCTACTGTTCAGAGTAGAGCTTACCTCAGCACTCATAGTGACACTCTTCAGAATAGAGCTTACATCAGCACTCATAGTAACATACTGTTCAGAGTACAGCTTACCTCAGCCCTCATAGTAACCTACTGTTCAGAGTAGAGCTTACCTCAGCACTCATAGTGACATACTGTTCAGAATAGAGCTTACATCAGCACTCATAGTAATATACTGTTCAGAGTAGAGCTTACCTCAGCACTCATAGTAACCTACTGTCCAGAGTAGAGCTTACCTCAGCACTCATAGTGACATACTGTTCAGAATAGAGCTTAAATCAGCACTCATAGTAACCTACTGTTCAGAGTACAGCTTACCTCAGCACTCATAGTAACCTACTGTTCAGAGTAGAGCTTACCTCAGCACTCATAGTAACCTACTGTTCAGAGTAGAGCTTACCTCAGCACTCATAGTGACATACTGTTCAGAATAGAGCTTACATCAGCACTCATAGTAACAGACTGTTCAGAAGAAATCTTACCTCAGCACTCAAGATTCCATTTTTATCATGAACGACTACCCAACCCATTCTCCAGCCTGGGACCACAAACCTACAAGCAACAAATCAGCATAGTAACAACAGGAAAATACCAGGTACAGGAGAATGAGTATTACAAAATACATAATAGCTTGCTACATGTATATGATAAAGGTATGGATGAACAAACATTTCTGAACGAGATACTTATACAATTATACAGCCTGAGAATTCAAAGAGGCAATTTTTTTTCACCTATTGGATGGTGCCAAACAATAGGAACATTATGCGAACAGAGTTTTTATATGTAGAAAGTAGAGTAAGATTTCATTGACCTTGCGACATTATAATGCCTGAGTTAGACAATGAGCCAATAGTTCACATAAGCAATGTTTGTCTACTCAACAGGACAATGACATCATCAAAGTTGTTCAATTCTCCAGAATTTAGGGGAACTATCTTTCGATTCTTGTGGTATTGACAAGTGTCTACACTTGGACCACAGTCACATGGTCCATGACATCATTTCTAACCTGTTCTGACTAAAGTTTCCTATCTGGTTATGTCTACTATCATGAGGAACTACAGGTAAATGAGGACTACGGTAATTCCCCTAATAATTCGATCACCGGAAGTGATATTTGAGGTGATAAAAAATAGGGGTGATCGATTTATTGCAAATCATTGAAAGGGATAAATCCCGAAAAATGCGGGTGATCGAATTGTAAGTTTTAGTAATTTGTGTGTATACCCGGTATGGTGCAGCCTCAGCAGGTTTGGAAATGAAGTACAAGGTACTTTATGGGACTAGCAGGGAATAATAGCCTGATATGTCATAAAAATAATACATGCCCTCTCTACCCAGTTATATTATATAGTGAACCCTAGGAATGTCCACCGACCACAGGGTCAAGCAATAATGCGGGTTTTCTCAGGGTCCACGATTCTAGCTTCTGTTAATGACGACAGTCTCAATGACTACAACAATGCTAAAAGAAGGAAGTAATACAGTGACTGTCTACAATTTATAAACATCTCGTGTTGTGAAGTTTGTGATGAAACAGTAAAATATACTCATGATGAGGACCTAATCCGCAAAACTAAAAATGGAACATTATAGAGAGATGAACACCACATGTGACTGACCACGGATAAGTTCTGGCTTGTAATGTTTTCTGAATGTATTAGTTCAGTGTTGACCATCTGGTGACCTCCTATTGCATTGTATGTTGGTCAGTTAGTAATAATAATAATAATAGGCTTTATTTATGCTCGATAAAACTCTTAGGCTAATGCCTTTCTGCCAGAGGGTCGAGTCATGCATAATATATACAATTAAGAACATAATATATACACTAGTAGACACAGATAAAACTCTTTTGATACTATTTAAAAATATAGATAGAGTTTGTTGTCTAATAAATAAGTAAAAATATAAGAATTAAACAATATATTATAAACAATTAAGAATTAAGCATATGCCTTCTAAGAACAGATTTAAAAATATTCAGGCTTGCAGCTTCCCCTCCGGTAAAAAGTTCCACATAACACAGCCACTGTATGAAAAACTTTTCTTAAAAAGTTCGGATTTGTGTCTTGGAATATATAAACAGTTAGACTGTGCTGATCTCGTAGTTTTGCTGTGAACATTTCTCACAAGCTGGACACAATTATTCAAATACAGAGGATTTAGCCCATGAAGCACCTTGTACATTTGAACCGCTTCATTGTAGCTCACCAATTTTCGGAAAGGCAGCCAATTAAGTTTAAGAAATAAATCAGATTTGGAAGTAAAATAATCGGCATCGAGAATACATCTGGCATGCTCAGGTCATCATGCTGTGACCCTGTTTCAGGGGCATGGTTGATATGTTTGCCTGTGACAACATAGTTGCTTCTGATGGGGACAGGTTCCGGTATTCTTAGGCTCTTAGAATATGCAGAATTATTATGGGAGGATATTAAAGTGGGTCAAGGATTCTATTGGGTTAGTAGTATACTGATACTATGTTAAAACTATCTGTACACCTTCTGAACTGTAGAATGAAGTTTAGTTGAGTTGAAAAAAATCTCTAAATTATATACATAAAGCTGTTAATAAATTCTAATGACCATGCATTGATGAGAACATATTTACAAAATGAGGGCCGGAGCTAGCAGCATGCATTCTGAAAGTGCTCAGGTCTGCCTGCAATGGCTCAGTCACGGTTGCACATTATTGAGGGAGCAATGAAGAGCCTGTTGGTTCACGGATCAGTGACTTCAGCTGATCAGATACTGGGTTGTATAATTTCACTTTCGCCAATGTTTTAACCCAGGGAATTATTTTGAACTGGTGATAGCTGGAATAATTTTATACATATGTACTATATTTTCCCATTATTCCAAAAAAGTGTCATTATGCATGAATACTGGGAAAGTACCAGGTATAGTACATGTACATATTTATAGAATTATGCCAGCTATCACCAGTTTAGGATAGTTTCCAGGGTTAAAAGATAGGGGAATGTGAAATTAGACAACCCAGTATCTGATCAACTGTACTCAACTGGTCCATGAACAGACAGGCTCTTCTTTGTTCTCTCAATAATGTGCAACTGAGCCATTAATTACAGTCCAGGATCGCATGTGATAGCACTGAGAGGGATATATAGGTGTAAGGCGGTGATACAAATAAACATGCAGTGACTCTTGTCAAATTGGGCTATGGCTTGTAGTATCTAAGCATTTGATATTTGTCAAGACAAAATAAGACTGTCATTAACTGTAAGTACCACAAGATGTGCAAAATAAGACTGTACATACAATATCATAGACGTACATGTATATGAAGGTTAATTTTGATACCCGTATACTGGTATGGGCGCCCAAATTCTCACACCCAAATGAAAGGAAAATACTTTTTTCTCAAAATAAAACATGCCGCAAATTCATTCTTTACTGTGTAGAAATGATACAAAATACTTCTGTTAATATCATTTCAACATAGAAATAACCACAATCGTAACTTCTGAGTTCGATACACATCTTCGAACACATGTTTCTGGCTATGCATTATGCATTACATACTTTAAATCACATTGCCTTGGCCCCCTCTAGTAGGCATTGATCAATCAAAAACTTGAGAACAACCAATGTGTGGGGAATACTCTATATCGCTATAGCAACAACGACATGTTTGAGAGAACAGGATTACGGGGGAACAGAAAAATATGCACCCTGGAACTGATTAAAGCCCTGAAACTGTATCTTCACCCACCCAACAAACTTCATAGACAGAATGCTGACTTGTATTATCGCCGACAGAATTTACAGGAATTGTTTCACATAGTTTTCTGACCGACGCATACACAATGACGTATTATTGCATATTTTTTTTGTCAGACAATTTGGATCAGTGATTAGCACCGACCGTTATTTCCAACCCTGATGTAAGTCAATGGCATCGGAGATTCTGAGGTTTGTGTGCAGCAGCAACAATAAAATCAAATTTACGTGCAACAACAACAACAACATCAAATACGACCGGTGTCCCCAAAATCTCTGGGTATGTCCCTGAATATACACTAATATAAGATTGTACATATAATATACACTATAAAAGAAATACAAATGGTTAATAAAGCATGAATAAACCCCGCCCGGTCTCTCCCTGCCCTGCCCTGCCCTGCCCTGCCTGCTCCCACTGAGACATCACAATTTCTCCGCCCAGCCCAAGTCTAGGATAGAGTTAAGGCAGCTATATAGACAATATACATAGATGCACAGGTAAGAAGGTGTTACCCTTTATTCCCTGATCTTCAATGGCAGATTTCATCTGGAATGTGAAAAGAGCTTTCAGGACAACATATAGATTTATTTCTGCCTTATTTCTTACCATACATGCCATATCAGTAAACTACATATCAATGTCTGTCTATTTTTAGACAATGCGACAGCATGAAAAATATCTGAAATTAATGACCTCTTTACAAGAAACTTGCAGAGATATACACAAGAGAAGTATATCCAACCAATAAAGTTAACCAATAGTCTGCTCTCAGCAATATTTAAACTAGACTAGTAATAAAGTTTGAATCATTTTAAAACCAGACGAACCTTTTTGTGAGTCCACCACAAGATAAGATAGGAACTGTGTCCGAGAGTGAAGCCAGCGAATGATATTCATGACCTGTAAATACCTGTACAAATAATCAGTGATATTCATGACCTTTAAATACCTGTACAAATAATCAGTGATATTCATGACCTGTAAATACCTGTACAAATAATCAGTGATATTCATGACCTGTAAATACCTGTACAAATAATCAGTGATATTCATGACCTGTAAATACCTGTACAAATAATCAGTGATATTCATGACCTTTAAATACCTGTACAAATAATCAGTGATATTCATGACCTTTAAATACCTGCACAAATAATCAGTGATATTCATGACTTTTAAATACTTGCATGAGTAATCAGTGGTATTCATGACCTTTAAGTACCTGCAAAAGTAATCAGTGGTACGGTATTCATGACCTTTAAGTACCTGCAAAAGTAATCAGTGGTACGGTATTCATGACCTTTAAATACCAAAAAGTGAAGTGAGAATCAGAATAATCAAGTGAAGAGGTGTAATTAATATTCAAAGCAGAATAGCAAAGAAACATGAAAGCTTTTGGATGAGCTGAACATTTAATAGATATGAGAACCTGAGAATGATAATAAAGTGGTTAATGGAATTCTGAACTCACAAAATGTGCATATACATCATCAGCCAGGATTGGGACCTTGTTACGCTCGGCCACATCGAGGATGTCTTTAAGATGTTGTTTGGAGTAGACAGATCCACACGGATTGGAAGGACTATTGACCACAATAGCTACGGTGTTAGCATCAATCAGAGATTCTAGATGACTCAAATCTGCCTCCCATAATTTTTCAGGCTGGAAAAATGTAACATGAAAAGTGTAATATTCACCAACTTTTAATTTCAAGTTCATAAGAAGATTTTGCTGAATGGAAATTTATTCCAGCTTCTGAAATTTCAATAGAACTACTGACCCTACAAGAGTCAGGAAATGTTGCATAATAGCGTATAGTACTGGATCTGCTTGACATTGGGTCAATCAGTGTGGCCAGCAGCTTTAGATGACAGATTTTGAGAGTGAAAATGAGGCCATGCTTGTCAACAGAGACACTGTGAAACATTGTCAAGAGGAAGCCCTCCTATCTTATAAATAATGAGCCAATGAGAAAGCTCATCTTCATTCAACATAGAAGCCGAAGACCAATTGCTGGAGGAGAAACGGCTCTCTACCGCTTTCTGTCAATATCTAACTTAACTTAGTTTATGTTGTGTAACAATATGAGTTGTCTCCCCTGATGTTATTGGGTAAGAACACATCAGGGGAGATAAATCATACTGCAGATGAACAATTTCCAGGATCAGCCAAAGCCACAGACAAATATGTTTGTCACTATATGGAAAATTGTATGAACAAAATAATTTATTATATATGTGATATACAATACTGTCTTTAATACTTCAATCAGATGAAGTGCACCAATTATACTTAGATTATAACTGAACATAATCATCATACATTTTTTTATGCATACACAAACTATTTTACTAACTTATTTCTGGGCCTTAAGGAAGACTAGCCTTGGGGCTAATTAAGCCACCCAGAATAAATAAAGTTATTATTATTATTATTATTACATTCAGCTGCTATTTCATATCAAACTATATTTACACAGGTAAACAAAGGCATTGATATAACAATAATTAAACAGTTATGAATATCAAGATCTACTTTAATCCATGCCCAGAGAGTCAGCCAGAGTTACTCACCAGTAAGTGATACGGTCTGGAGTCTATGCCCAGAGAGTCAGTCAGAGTTACCCACCAGTAAGTGATACGGTCTGGAGTCTATGCCCAGAGAGTCAGTCAGAGTTACTCACCTGTAGGTGATAAGGTCTGGAGTCTATGCCCAGAGAGTCAGTCAGAGTTACTCACCAGTAAGTGATAAGGTCTGGAGTCTATGCCTGGAGTCTATGCCCGAGTCAGTCAGAGTTACTCACCTGTAAGTGATAAGGTCTGGAGTCTATGCCCAGAGAGTCAGTCAGAGTTACTCACCAGTAAGTGATAAGGTCTGGAGTCTATGCCCAGAGAGTCAGTCAGAGTTACTCACCAGTAAGTGATAAGGTCTGGAGTCTATGCCCAGAGAGTCAGTCAGAGTTACTCACCAGTAAGTGATAAGGTCTGGAGTCTATGCCCAGAGAGTCAGTCAGAGTTACTCACCTGTAGGTGATAAGGTCTGGAGTCTATGCCCAGAGAGTCAGTCAGAGTTACTCACCAGTAAGTGATAAGGTCTGGAGTCTATGCCCAGAGAGTCAGTCAGAGTTACTCACCAGTAAGTGATAAGGTCTGGAGTCTATGCCCAGAGAGTCAGTCAGAGTTACTCACCAGTAAGTGATAAGGTCTGGAGTCTATGCCCAGAGAGTCAGTCAGAGTTACTCACCTGTAGGTGATAAGGTCTGGAGTCTATGCCCAGAGAGTCAGTCAGAGTTACTCACCAGTAGGTGATAAGGTCTGGAGTCTATGCCCAAAGAGTCAGTCAGAGTTACTCACCAGTAAGTGATAAGGTCTGGAGTCTATGCCCAGAGAGTCAGTCAGAGTTACTCACCAGTAGGTGATAAGGTCTGGAGTCTACGCCCAGAGAGTCAGCCAGAGTTACAACATGAATTGCAGGCAAGCACCTAAAAGGTGCGTGGACCCCTCAGCCTGTTTTTTATAGTCAAGTAGGATCAGGGCTGCATCTAGAGCCAATTTAGTTTCGGAAAACATATGGGCGCCCAAAACTCAAATGAAACAAAAAACGAAAGTGTTGTTGTTGTTCAATTTGAAAGGATTTCTGAAGGAAATACTCCTAGAAAAGCTTCTGGGAGCCTCAATATCGATCTGATTACACAGCTGTGTATTGAATTTCATGTTAATAAACCCCTGTTTTGTGATTGATCACAGGCTCTTTGCGCCGAAATTCACTTTAAAAAATTGTAGCTCTATCAGTGGCAATTTATGCATTGCACAAGTGTGATAACAAGTAAACACACTGATTGACACAGGCCCACCCTTATCATTATTTGGGGGGGGGGGGGCATAAGCTCCAGGTATGCAAACTGGTTCAAAATTGCCCAGAGTCAGGCTAAAAATGAGTTCTCCTAATCACTCGTTTTAAATAATTTCCAAGGTACAGTAACATGTTTGGTGACAAAAATTGAAGCATTATGTTGTACCAGTTGAATGTGTGGACACAAATATGGTTCATGCAAAAGTTTTAGGATAAATCATATGATGTAGAATAGAATGATTTAATAGCAAAATTAAAGAAAAATGTTGTCCTTCATTGAATGAGAATCTTGAATGGACCAGGCTTTCTTGTATCAGGGAACCTTTAAAATTCACACTGAAACATGCAACCAAGGGTTCCCGATGGGCATAGATAACACTGCAAAAGCTAAGCCATCAATAAATAATAATAAAAAAATAAATTAAAAATTATGAAATCATCACAGCCATCTGAAAATCTAATCATTTCATCAGTTAACATTCAGGAAGCGCTCACCAAAGTTTTGTCAGCCCCGACTTGATAGATCTGCAGATATTCAGCGGACAAGAGCATGTTGATGAGAATAGATAACAATGCAAAAGCTGAGCCATCAATAAATAATAAAAAAAAAATTTAAAAATCATGAAATCATCATAGCCATCTGTAAATCTAATCATTTCATCAGTCAACATTCAGGAAGCTCTCACCAAAGTTTGGTCAGGTCCGACTTCATAGATCTGCAGATATTCAGCGGACAAGAACATGTTGACGGACGGACGGACGGACGCTAGGACGGACGGACGTACGGACATGGCAACGACAAGACCCCACAGCCCTATGGGCTGAGGGGTAAAAAGCCAGAGTTACTCACCAGTAAGTGATGAGGTCTGGAGTCTATGCCTAGAGAGTCAATCAGAGTTACTCACCAGTAAGTGATACGGTCTGGAGTCTATGCCCAGAGAGTCAGTCAGAGTTACTCATCAGTAAGTGATAAGGTCTGGAGTCTATGCCCAGAGAGTCAGTCAGAGTTACTCACCTGTAGGTGATAAGGTCTGGAGTCTATGCCCAGAGAGTCAGTCAGAGTTACTCACCAGTAAGTGATGAGGTCTGGAGTCTATGCCTAGAGAGTCAATCAGAGTTACTCACCAGCAAGTGATACGGTCTGGAGTCTATGCCCAGAGAGTCAGTCAGAGTTACTCATCAGTAAGTGATAAGGTCTGGAGTCTATGCCCAGAGAGTCAGTCAGAGTTACTCACCTGTAGGTGATAAGGTCTGGAGTCTATGCCCAGAGAGTCAGTCAGAGTTACTCACCAGTAAGTGATGAGGTCTGGAGTCTATGCCTAGAGAGTCAATCAGAGTTACTCACGGTCTGGAGTCTATGCCCAGAGAGTCAGTCAGAGTTACTCACCAGTAGGTGATAAGGTCTGGAGTCTATGCCCAGAGAGTCAGTCAGAGTTACTCACCAGTAGGTGATAAGGTCTGGAGTCTATGCCCAGAGAGTCAGTCAGAGTTACTCACCAGTAGGTGATAAGGTCTGGAGTCTATGCCCAGAGAGTCAGTCAGAGTTACTCACCAGTAAGTGATAAGGTCTGAGTCTATGCCCAGAGAGTCAGTCAGAGTTACTCACCAGTAAGTGATAAGGTCTGGAGTCTATGCCCAGAGAGTCCAGTCAGAGTTACTCACCTGTAGGTGATAAGGTCTGGAGTCTATCTCACCAGTAAGTGATAAGGTCTGGAGTCTATGCCCAGAGAGTCAGTCAGAGTTACTCATCAGTAAGTGATAAGGTCTGGAGTCTATGCCCAGAGAGTCAGTCAGAGTTACTCACCAGCAAGTGATAAGGTCTGGAGTCTATGCCCAGAGAGTCAGTCAGAGTTACTCACAAGTAAGTGATAAGGTCTGGAGTCTATGCCCAGAGAGTCAGTCAGAGTTACTCACCAGTAAGTGATAAGGTCTGGAATCTATGCCCAGAGAGTCAGTCAGAGTTACTCACCAGTAAGTGATAAGGTCTGGAGTCTATGCCCAGAGAGTCAATCAGAGTTACTCACCAGTAAGTGATAAGGTCTGGAGTCTATGCCCAGAGAGTCAGCCAGAGTTACTCACCAGTAAGTGATAAGGTCTGGAGTCTATGCCCAGAGAGTCAGTCAGAGTTACTCACCAGTAGGTGATAAGGTCTGGAGTCTATGCCCAGAGAGTCAGTCAGAGTTACTCACCAGTAGGTGATAAGGTCTGGAGTCTATGCCCAGAGAGTCAGTCAGAGTTACTCACCAGTAAGTGATAAGGTCTGGAGTCTATGCCCAGAGAGTCAGTCAGAGTTGCTCACCAGTAGGTGATAAGGTCTGGAGTCTATGCCCAGAGAGTCAATCAGAGTTACTCACCAGTAGGTGATAAGGTCTGGAGTCTATGCCCAGAGAGTCAGTCAGAGTTACTCACCAGTAAGTGATAAGGTCTGGAGTCTATGCCCGGAGAGTCAGTCAGAGTTACTCACCAGTAAGTGATACGGTCTGGAGTCTATGCCCAGAGAGTCAGTCAGAGTTACTCACCAGTAAGTGATAAGGTCTGGAGTCTATGCCTAGAGAGTCAATCAGAGTTACTCACCAGTAAGTGATACGGTCTGGAGTCTATGCCCAGAGAGTCAGTCAGAGTTACTCACCAGTAGGTGATAAGGTCTGGAGTCTATGCCCAGAGAGTCAGTCAGAGTTACTCACCAGTAGGTGATAAGGTCTGGAGTCTATGCCCAGAGAGTCAGTCAGAGTTACTCACCAGTAAGTGATAAGGTCTGGAGTCTATGCCCAGAGAGTCAGTCAGAGTTACTCACCAGTAGGTGATAAGGTCTGGAGTCTATGCCCAGAGAGTCAGTCAGAGTTACTCACCAGTAAGTGATAAGGTCTGGAGTCTATGCCCAGAGAGTCAGTCAGAGTTACTCACCTGTAGGTGATAAGGTCTGGAGTCTATCTCACCAGTAAGTGATAAGGTCTGGAGTCTATGCCCAGAGAGTCAGTCAGAGTTACTCATCAGTAAGTGATAAGGTCTGGAGTCTATGCCCAGAGAGTCAGTCAGAGTTACTCACCAGCAAGTGATAAGGCCTGGAGTCTATGCCCAGAGAGTCAGTCAGAGTTACTCACAAGTAAGTGATAAGGTCTGGAGTCTATGCCCAGAGAGTCAATCAGAGTTACTCACCAGTAAGTGATAAGGTCTGGAGTCTATGCCCAGAGAGTCCGTCAGAGTTACTCACCTGTAGGTGATAAGGTCTGGAGTCTATGCCCAGAGAGTCAGTCAGAGTTACTCACCAGTAGGTGATAAGGTCTGGAGTCTATGCCCAGAGAGTCAGTCAGAGTTACTCACCAGTACGTGACAAGGTCTGGAGTCTACGCCCAGAGAGTCAGTCAGAGTTACTCACCAGTAGGTGATAAGGTCTGGAG
This sequence comes from Hanleya hanleyi, assembly GCA_036873755.1. Taxonomy (NCBI): domain Eukaryota; kingdom Metazoa; phylum Mollusca; class Polyplacophora; order Lepidopleurida; family Hanleyidae; genus Hanleya; species Hanleya hanleyi. The sequence goes on from JAVTVY010022836.1 coordinate 55,057, forward strand.
TCTACGCCCAGAGAGTCAGCCAGAGTTACAACATGAATTGCAGGCAAGCACCTAAAAGGTGCGTGGACCCCTCAGGCTGTTTTTTTTAGTCAAGTAGGATCAGGGCTGCATCTAGAGCCAATTTAGATTCGGAAAACATATGGGCGCCCAAAACTCAAATGAAACAAAAAACGAAAGTGTTGTTGTTGTTCAATTTGAAAGGATTTCTGAAGGAAATACTCCTAGAAAAGCTTCTGGGAGCATCAATATCGATCTGATTGCATAGCTGTGTATTGAATTTCATGTTAATAAACCTCTCTTTTGTGATTGATCACAGGCTCTTTGCGCCGAAATTCACTTTAAAAAATTGGACCCTCAATAATGAATTAAGAAAAGGAACTGGGAGTTTGGGATCGGAACCTGCAAAAAATCCTTGGATACCGTATATAACAGACTTCGGTTTCACGTGAGTGGTGTGCTGGGATTACAGCATGCAAGAAAGTGTAGCTCTATCAGTGGCAATTTATGCATTGCACAAGTGTGATAACAAGTAAACACACTGATTGACACAGGCCCACCCTTATCATTATTTGGGGGGGGGGGGGGGCATAAGCTCCAGGTATGCAAACTGGTTCAAAATTGCCCAGAGTCAGGCTAAAAATGAGTTCTCCTAATCACTCGTTTTAAATAATTTCCAAGGTACAGTAACATGTTTGGTGACAAAAATTGAAGCATTATGTTGTACCAGTTGAATGTGTGGACACAAATATGGTTCATGCAAAAGTTTTAGGATAAATCATATGATGTAGAATAGAATGATTTAATAGCAAAATTAAAGAAAAATGTTGTCCTTCATTGAATGAGAATCTTGAATGGACCAGGCTTTCTTGTATCAGGGAACCTTTAAAATTCACACTGAAACATGCAACCAAGGGTTCCCGATGGGCATAGATAACAGTGCAAAAGCTAAGCCATCAATAAATAATAATAAAAAAATAAATTAAAAATTATGAAATCATCACAGCCATCTGAAAATCTAATCATTTTATCAGTCAACATTCAGGAAGCGCTCACCAAAGTTTGGTCAGGCCCGACTTCATAGATCTGCAGATATTCAGCGGACAAGAACATGTTGACGGACGGACGGACGGACGGACGTACATGGCAACGACAAGACCCCACAGCCCTATGGGCTGAGGGGTAAAAAGCCAGAGTTACTCACCAGTAAGTGATGAGGTCTGGAGTCTATGCCTAGAGAGTCAATCAGAGTTACTCACCAGTAAGTGATAAGGTCTGGAGTCTATGCCCAGAGAGTCAGTCAGAGTTACTCATCAGTAAGTGATAAGCTTGTCAGAGTTACTCATCAGTAAGTGATAAGGTCTGGAGTCTATGCCCAGAGAGTCAGTCAGAGTTACTCACCAGTAGGTGATAAGGTCTGGAGTCTATGCCCAGAGAGTCAGTCAGAGTTACTCACCAGTAAGTGATAAGGTCTGGAGTCTATGCCCAGAGAGTCAGTCAGAGTTACTCACCTGTAGGTGATAAGGTCTGGAGTCTACGCCCAGAGAGTCAGTCAGAGTTACTCACCAGTAAGTGATAAGGTCTGGAGTCTATGCCCAGAGAGTCAGTCAGAGTTCCTCACCAGTAAGTGATAAGGTCTGGAGTCTATGCCCAGAGAGTCAGTCAGAGTTACTCACAAGTAAGTGATAAGGTCTGGAGTCTACGCCCAGAGAGTCAGTCAGAGTTACTCACCTGTAGGTGATAAGGTCTGGAGTCTATGCCCAGAGAGTCAGTCAGAGTTACTCACAAGTAAGTGATAAGGTCTGGAGTCTATGCCCAGAGAGTCAGTCAGAGTTACTCACCAGTAAGTGATAAGGTCTGGAGTCTATGCCCAGAGAGTCAATCAGAGTTACTCACCAGTAAGTGATAAGGTCTGGAGTCTATGCCCAGAGAGTCAGTCAGAGTTACTCACAAGTAAGTGATAAGGTCTGGAGTCTATGCCCAGAGAGTCAGTCAGAGTTACTCACCAGTAAGTGATAAGGTCTGGAGTCTATGCCCAGAGAGTCAATCAGAGTTACTCACCAGTAAGTGATAAGGTCTGGAGTCTATGCCCAGAGAGTCAGTCAGAGTTACTCACCAGTAAGTGATAAGGTCTGGACTCTATGCCCAGAGAGTCAGCCAGTGTTTTGTAGAGGGAGAACCCAGGTCGTGGTATGAGGATATTCTGTCCAGGGTTGGCTAATACAGATATGACCAGATCTATGGCACCTGAGCAACCACTGGCCAATATCACATCCTGTAACATACAAGAATTTATACATATTTATATCAGAGAGTTTCAACACATCCATCTGTCTGTCTTTATTAAGCACTGGTAACGGTAGATGAAGATTAAGAAATAACATTGGAAAATGCAATGCAAAACCCCTTCTGAATAACAGTTCTTCAGAGCATCGTCAGAGTAAAGGCAAACGTCTGTATTTTAGACTACATGATCAAAGTACCAAAACCAACTTCATTCTAATTAAATTTCCACTCTATTACTTATTAGCACCAATTTAACCGAGAATTTCTAGTGATAACAGTCATTATGTTATTTTTTATTATATTTTATTATTATTTCCCCCACTGGACATATTCACCCCTGGAATATTCACCTGACATATCCCATTCCCCCTGATATATCCCCTTCCCCCTGACATATCCCATTCCTCCTGACACATCCCCTTCCCTCTGACATAGCCCTTTCTCCCTTACATAGCACCCTGCCCCTGACATATCCCCTTCTCCCTGACATAGCCCCCTCCCCCTGACATAGGCCCTTCCCCCTGACATAGCTCCCTCCCCCTGACATAGCCCCTTCCCCCTGACATAGTCCCCTCCCCCTGACATAGCCCCCTCCCCCTGACATAGCCCCCTCCCCCTGACATAGCCCCTTCCCCCTGACATAGCCCCCTTCTCCCTGACATAGCCCCCTCCTCCTGACAGAGCCCCCTCCCCCTGACATAGCCCCTTCCCCCGACATATTCCTCCCCTCCCCCTGACAGCCCCTTTCCCTGATATATCCCCCTTTCCCCTGACATAGCCCTCTCCTGACATAGCCCCTTCCCCCTGACATAGCCCCCTTCCCGACATAGCCCCTTCCCCCCCCTCGACATAGCCCCCTTCATCCTGACATATCCCCTTCCCCCACACATAGCCCCTTCCCACTGATATATCCCTTTCCCCTGACATGGCCCATTCCCCGGGACATATCCCTTTCTTCCTGACATAGCCCCTTCCTGACATGGCCCCTTCCCTGACACATCCCCTTCCCCCGACATAGCCCTTTCCCTCACATAGCCCTCCTCCCCCTGACATATATTTCCCCTTCTCCCTGTCATAGCCCTCCCCTGACATAGCCCTTTCCCCCTGACATAGCCCCTTCCCCCTGACATAGCCCCCTTCCCCTGACATATCCCCTTCCCCCTGACATAGCCCCCTCCCCCTGACATAGCCCCCTCCCCCTGACATAGCCCCTCCCCTGACATAGCCCCCTCCCCCTGACATAGCCCCCTCCCGACATCCCCTCCGGTTGGATATATCCCCTTCTCCCCATATCCCTTTCCCCCTTACATAGCCCCCTCCCCGGTTACAGCAGGCCCTCTTCCTGACATAGCCCTCCCGGACATATCCACTTCCCCCGACATACCCCTTCCCGTGACATACATTGTAGCCCCTTCCCCCGGACATCCCCTTCCCTGACATATCCCCCTTCCCTGACATAACTCCCTCTTCCCCAACATATCCCTTTCTCCTCATACCCCCTCCCCTCTGACATTCCCTGACATAGGCCCTTCCCCCTGACATAGCCCCCTCCCTGACATAGCCCCCCTTCCCCCTGACATAGCCCCCCTCCCTGGATATATATCCCCTTTCCCCGACATAGCCCCTTCCCCATAGCCCCTTCCCCTGACATAGCCCCCTTCCCCGATATCCCCTTTCCCTGACATAACCTCTTCTTTCCCCACACACAGGCCCCTGACATAGCCTTCTCCCCTGACATAGCCCCTTCCCGTGACACGCCCTCCTCCCGACAGCCCATTCCCCCTGATATATCCCCTTCCCCCTGACATAGCTCCTTCCCCCTGATATATCCCCTTTCCCCTGCCATAGCCCCCTCCCCCTGACATAGCCCCTTCCCCCTGACATAGCCCCTTCCCCCTGACATATCCCCTTCCCCCTGACATATCCCTTTCCCCTGATATATCCCCTTTCCCTGACATAGCCCCTTCCTCTGACATAGCCCCTTCCCCCTGACATAGCCCCTTCCCCCTGATATATCCCCTTTCCCAGACATATCTTCTTTCCATGACATAGCCCCTTCTCCCTGACATAGCCCCCTCCTCCTTCTAATACGTTATATCATTTCCTGAAAAAAAAAAACCCTGCCCGCACCCATGCTCTCCTTCTCCTTGATAAGAGAAGAGCCCTTTCTTCTGCACCAGTAGCTCTCCTGACACATAGCTCCCTCCCTCACATACCCCTCCCCACATAGCCCTCCCCCACATATCCCCTTCCCTGACATAGCCCCTTCCTGACATATCCTCTCCTTGACATATCCCCTTCCCCTGACATGTCATCCCCCAGCCCCTCCCATGACATAGCCCCCTCCCCTGACATAGCCGCCCATTCCCCCGGATATATCCCCTTCCCTGACATAGCCCCTCCCGACATAGCCCCCTCCCCCTGACATAGCCCACTTCTGGACATATCCCCTTCTCCCTGACATAGCCCTCTCCCCCGACATATCCCCTTCTCCTCTTGACATATCCTCCCCTTCCCTGACATATCCCTTTCCCTTACATAGCCCTTTCCCCTTACATAGCCCTCTCCCCTGACATATCCCCTTCTCCCTGACATTCTTTCCCCCTGACATACTCCTTCCCCTGACATAGCCCCTTCCCCTGACATAGGCTCCTTCCTGACATAGCCCTCCCGGACATATCCCTTCCCAGAGATACCCCCCTTCCCTGACATAGCCCCTTTCCCCCGACATATCCCCTTCCCCCTGACATATCCCCTCTGACATATATCCCCCTTCCTCCTGACATATATCCCCTTCCCGACATATCCCATTTCTCCTCGACATATCCCTCCCCTGACATATCCCCTTCTTCCCTGACATATCCCCTTCCTCTGACATAGGCCCCCTTCCCCGGACATAGCCCCTCTCCTGACATATCCCTCTCCCCTGACATATCCCCCCTTCCCCCGACATACCCCTTCCCTCTCTCGGACATAACTCTTCCCTGACATATCCCCTTCCCTGACATATCCCTCTTCCCCCATGGCATAGTCCCTTCCGACATATCCCATTCCCCGACATATCCCCTCCCCCTGACATAGCCCCTCCCCCCAGACATAGCCCCTCCCCCTGACATAGTCCCTCCCCCTCCATGTTTTCAGATATATAATCTATGTAGTTTTTTTTCCTGAAAAACTTTCCAAAATATGATCATCTGAACTCATTATACCATCATAATAAGAAATGGCGGCCACCTTGGCTTGATATGATAACCTTGTAAGGTATCCATCTCTGGAACCACTGAACCAATGGATGCGATGTATGGCATAAGTGTATCGATGAGTCAAGCTCTCAAAATATCCTTAATCGAAGTTAACCCACAACAAATGTGACCTCCATTCACCAATCAATATTGTTGGATTTTCAAGCAACAGATTTTGATGGCAAAAATCATTTTATGTATGTGATTCGACAAGGTTATGTAGAATGAAATGTGTTTCAAAAGTGAGAATTGCACCACTTGTCCGAATGGGCCACATTAGGGCCACTATAACTGATACACTTGAAGTTATGTCTTTTTTTAATGGTAAAATGTGTTAAGATGTTTTTGGAGGTAATTTTTGGGAACCTGTTTAGGAACCAAAATGACATAAAATATGATATCTGAATATATGGGGGGGGGGGGGATATGTCCAGAGGTGGGAACGGTCGGGGATGTCCATAACATTGTTTTGATCTGAGTTAACAAACCTTTGGAGTGACCATAGACTGTGGGGTAGACACATAACGTTTATCTGAGTTAACAAACCTTTGGAGCGACCATAGACTGTGGGGTAGACACATAACGTTTATCTGAGTTAACAAACCTTTGGAGTGACCATAGACTGTGGGGTAGACACATAACGTTTATCTGAGTTAACAAACCTTTGGAGTGACCATAGACTGTGGGGTAGACACATAACGTTTATCTGAGTTAACAAACCTTTGGAGCGACCATAGACTGTGGGGTAGACACATAACGTTTATCTGAGTTAACAAACCTTTGGAGTGACCATAGACTGTGGGGTAGACACATAACGTTTATCTGAGTTAACAAACCTTTGGAGTGACCATAGACTGTGGGGTAGACACATAACGTTTATCTGAGTTAACAAACCTTTGGAGTGACCATAGACTGAGGGGTAGACACATAACGTTTATCTGAGTTAACAAACCTTTGGAGTGACCATAGACTGAGGGGTAGACACATAACGTTTATCTGAGTTAACAAACCTTTGGAGCGACCATAGACTGAGGGGTAGACACATAACGTTTATCTGAGTTAACAAACCTTTGGAGCGACCATAGACTGAGGGGTAGACACATAACGTTTATCTGAGTTAACAAACCTTTGGAGCGACCATAGACTGTGGGGTAGACACATAACGTTTATCTGAGTTAACAAACCTTTGGAGTGACCATAGACTGAGGGGTAGACACATAACGTTTATCTGAGTTAACAAACCTTTGGAGTGACCATAGACTGAGGGGTAGACACATAACGTTTATCTGAGTTAACAAACCTTTGGAGTGACCATAGACTGAGGGGTAGACACATAACGTTTATCTGAGTTAACAAACCTTTGGAGTGACCATAGACTGAGGGGTAGACACATAACGTTTATCTGAGTTAACAAACCTTTGGAGTGACCATAGACTGAGGGGTAGACACATAACGTTTATCTGAGTTAACAAACCTTTGGAGTGACCATAGACTGCGGGGTAGACACATAACGTTTATCTGAGTTAACAAACCTTTGGAGTGACCATAGACTGAGGGGTAGACACATAACGTTTATCTGAGTTAACAAACCTTTGGAGTGACCATAGACTGTGGGGTAGACACATAACGTTTATCTGAGTTAACAAACCTTTGGAGTGACCATAGACTGTGGGGTAGACACATACCGTTTATCTGAGTTAACAAACCTTTGGAGCGACCATAGACTGTGGGGTAGACACATAACGTTTATCTGAGTTAACAAACCTTTGGAGTGACCATAGACTGAGGGGTAGACACATAACGTTTATCTGAGTTAACAAACCTTTGGAGTGACCATAGACTGCGGGGTAGACACATATCGTTTATCTGAGTTAACAAACCTTTGGAGTGACCATAGACTGAGGGGTATAGACACATAACGTTTATCTGAGTTAACAAACCTTTGGAGTGACCATAGACTGTGGGGTAGACACAGAACGTTTATCTGAGTTAACAAACCTTTGGAGTGACCATAGACTGCGGGGTAGACACATAACGTTTATCTGAGTTAACAAACCTTTGGAGTGACCATAGACTGCGGGGTAGACACATAACGTTTATCTGAGTTAACAAACCTTTGGAGTGACCATAGACTGACCATTTATCTGAGTTAACAAACCTTTGGAGTGACCATAGACTGAGGGGTAGACACATAACGTTTATCTGAGTTAACAAACCTTTGGAGTGACCATAGACTGTGGGGTAGACACATAACGTTTATCTGAGTTAACAAACCTTTGGAGTGACCATAGACTGTGGGGTAGACACATAACGTTTATCTGAGTTAACAAACCTTTGGAGTGACCATAGACTGTGGGGTAGACACATAACGTTTATCTGAGTTAACAAACCTTTGGAGTGACCATAGACTGAGGGGTAGACACATAACGTTTATCTGAGTTAACAAACCTTTGGAGTGACCATAGACTGCGGGGTAGACACATATCGTTTATCTGAGTTAACAAACCTTTGGAGTGACCATAGACTGAGGGGTATAGACACATAACGTTTATCTGAGTTAACAAACCTTTGGAGTGACCATAGACTGTGGGGTAGACACATAACGTTTATCTGAGTTAACAAACCTTTGGAGTGACCATAGACTGCGGGGTAGACACATAACGTTTATCTGAGTTAACAAACCTTTGGAGTGACCATAGACTGCGGGGTAGACACATAACGTTTATCTGAGTTAACAAACCTTTGGAGTGACCATAGACTGCGGGGTAGACACATAACGTTTATCTGAGTTAACAAACCTTTGGAGTGACCATAGACTGTGGGGTAGACACATAACGTTTATCTGAGTTAACAAACCTTTGGAGTGACCATAGACTGCGGGGTAGACACATAACGTTTATCTGAGTTAACAAACCTTTGGAGTGACCATAGACTGCGGGGTAGACACATAACGTTTATCTGAGTTAACAAACCTTTGGAGTGACCATAGACTGCGGGGTAGACACATAACGTTTATCTGAGTTAACAAACCTTTGGAGTGACCATAGACTGCGGGGTAGACACATAACGTTTATCTGAGTTAACAAACCTTTGGAGTGACCATAGACTGCGGGGTAGACACATAACGAGCTACTGCATCACGGGCCTTCTCACATCCTGAAAATATCATCTTATCATTACAACTAGTCTTCATTTGTACATTAAACATATTCTATTAACATTCCCCGGGTGATGCTTTATGGCACTCAGGGCTGTTCCAGAAAAAAATTACATGGGGGGAACAGAAGGCACTTTTTTTTGCCTCCACCACCTATGTAATCAAATATAATTTTACCCTCACCACCCATATTATTGAATATAATATGTAACCAATCACCACACATAACTCACTTTATCCGTCAGGCAACCACCCATGTAATTATGTAACCCCTCAACCCCACGACCCACACGTAAATATATAAAGTGCCTTCTGTCCCCCTCCCCCCCCCCACATGTACTTTTTTCTGGAACAGTCCTCAAGAGGCATCATAGAAATTGGGAACTAATAAACAAACAAATTAATTATGGAAAACATCTTGTTTGTGCATTAATAAACAAATAAGTCATTTCCATAATCATTTGTTTGGTATATGACACTGCTCCAATATCAATCTGTATCACATGATATCATAATGTATGTAAATGTTAAAGCGTGTTGGAGTGTTGAAGGAGTTGTACATCAATCAAGTGTCTGGTGAATTTCTTCAAGAATAATAACCATGTCCTGACTCACCCACAGAGGCTACATAGCCATTGTCTTTACGTCCCTGGATACTCTTCATCACAGCATTCTCAGCTTCTCGTGACGGAGTCATGTTCCCAAATACTGTAGGATCCCCTGATAAATATACATAAATCTAGTATGTCTCAATTAAACTATATTTAATTTGATTACCCTTAGGGGTCACGTCCAATTAATCGAGGCACTTTCTCGATGCCTTCGAGATGGATCGAGAAATTTCTCGGCTGAAACCGGGAGGGCAGAACCGGGACCCCTGACGACATCTCCCGGTTTGTTCTCGATCGAAACGTCCCGGTTTTCGAGATGGTCACGAAATTGATCGGTAATCTCGAAGGGGGTCCCGGTTCAATATATCGGTGTTTTGTTGCCGGTTAATTTGGCCTATTTTAACTTCTCAGGTGATTAGAGTGTTACGCTGAAAAAATATTTCTGGGGCGCTCGTCGCCGTAACGTACATCGCGGCCAAAATACAATTCAGAAAATGGACGTTTTCAATGTTATTCATCGTTTAATCGATATGTCTATGTCCTGATGTTTCGTGAATCCAATTGAACGAAAGCTGTCATTTATCTATATATAAATCATGAGTATATAATTTAGTGAACTTCGATCACATCGATAATTGATTGTCTATCTGACTAGTATACGTCAATGACACACCAAATGGATATGATCTGAATAATAATGGTATGGAAAGCATGCGTAAATTATTGTTCTATAATTCTGTTCTGAGAAAACATGAATCGTTTCAACCGAAAAATGAAAGCTATGTCAAGAGCTTGACCGGTGTATCACCTCGGTGTGTAATATGTTTATAATTTGGTAGTATTCATTGCAGATTTCAATCTTTGAAAAGTACTGTTTTGTTATATAGTTCAAATAAGGAGATTATATCAACAACGTTTATTCCTGACATTAGCTTGCCTGGAAATGGTTAGCGGAAATACTGGCAATCGGAACTAGAGGTGTTGATAATTCACGCCACAGTCGGTCTGTGAAAATCCGTCGGCTTGAAATAACAGCGAAGGGAGAGGGGTTAATTTCTTTGAAAGAAAAAACTGAAACAGCATGCACTGTTGGCGGGCGATTGATAATATACTCACGTTCTCTTGCTGATTGCTGATTTCATGTGTCTAGGAAATTAACCCAAATAATGGAAGTAATTACCGCCCAATTCAGAGGGCAATCACACTTTATACCAACGGTTACATATATTTTACTATAAACAATACCGCGTTTTGTTTGTTCGAAAACTTCGATCGAGTGTACATATTTATATTCTCCGGTTTTCAATGAATTACCAGACGCTTCTGTGATCTTTTTTAGTCTCTTTATTTCTAAATACGAGGAAATCTTTGACGATAAAGATATCCCATTCTGGTCAACTTTAACATGAACCTATGGAATTTTATCCTAGACTTGCATAATTTATTTAAATTCGCAGTTCTTGGACATATCTTATAAAGAGATTCAAATTCTAAAAAAACAGGTTCAGAATAAGTGAATAATAATGAGCCAGGTTATGCATTTTCAATTGGCGATGTTTCTTTGTTTTCAATCATAACGTTTAAATTGCGCTGCCTGAGCAAGTATGCGACTACAGATCTCCAGACAGAATAACAAAATAATATTAAATGATTCATGTTAAAGGTTATACCAAATGACTCTATACCACTTTGCATTAAAACATACCCAGTAGTGTTCCAAACAACAAATTAGTATTTTTTTCTCGAATAATGTCGAAGAAGTGGGTTTTAGGACACGAATAGCACACATGTGGGGGAAAACGTATTGGAGCCGTGACCTCTGGTGCATGACGTCACAACCTGATTACGATTGTGCCCTAAACGTCATAGTCTATGACGTCGGGCGTTGTTGCGAAAGATTCACCCAACTGTGGGAGTTCTAGCGTGATGTCGCTGACATTTTGACGTCACAACAGGCATTTGAGCGAGATCGTAATCAGGTTGTGACGTCACAGGTCAAGCGGTCACAGCTTTCGCCGTTTTGAAAGGGGCATGAAATTGTCGCACTTTACTGCTGCTATTTCCAACCTTGGGCAGTTTGAAAACATACAAAAATGTAAAACAAGTCTATATAATCACCTCTAAAACAATTTAGCACAAAAAAGTAGCAGATTTTGAGACCATTTTGTATAACCTTTAAGTCTAATTCATTTAAATGCATATGTATTCGCAGAGATTAATCTCTCTGTCATAGAGTATATATATATATATATATATATATATATATATATATATACCAAGCATAAGCCTTCCGAATGCTTCAAACTTTCATTTTGATGGCATCTCGATTCAACTCTCGAAGCATGTCGAGTTATTTCGAGGAGGATTGAGATGGTCTTGCGCTTCGAGAGAAAACCGGGACAACAATCGATAGAGATAAACCGGGATCCTTCGAGACGAGATATTTATCGGTTTTACTCGTTTATCGAGAAACCGTCTCGATCGATTGGACGTGACCCCTTACATGTACTATTCTCAGGTGAGAATTCCAACATGATTGAATTACAGAATGCAATTCTTACATGCTTGAATTAGAGAATGCAATTACCACATGACTGAATTAGAGAATGCAATTCTTACATGCTTGAATTAGAGAATGCAATTCCCACATGACTGAATTAGAGAATGTAATTACCACATGATTGAATTATATTATGCAATTTCCACATGACTGAATTAGAGAATGCAATTACAACATGATTGAATTAGAGAATGCAATTCCCACATGATTGAATACGAAGCTGCACATCTGAAAACCCCTTGGCTCTGGGCACCAGCCATTTATAATGTATTCAATTTGAACCAAGATGTCAGGAATACCAAGCAGTCAAGTGACAAATATACAGATTATCGAAAATTTTGCAATTAGAAATGGCCCCTGAGGTTTCCGTCCAATCAGAGAAACTGGTATTCATTACATAAGTCTCTTGATGCATCGATGATGTATACCAAATTTTACATTGAGCATTAGAGCGATATCAGAGATAGAGATCAATAATGATTTTGCACAAATTGAAGATGGCTGCCCATCCTTCTCGCCACTCAAGAGGAACGGAACTGATGTGATTATCCATTCATGCAAGTCTCTTGATACATCGATGCAGTATACCAAGTTTCGTATACAACACTGAAATGGTATCAGAGATATACATCACTAAAGATTTTGCATAAATTAAAGATGGTTAACAAGGTTTATGCCCAATCAGAGAAACCAGAACTGTCATTTATCTTAAGTCTCTCGATGCATCGATGATGTGTATCCAATTTTACATCGAGCACTTGAACAGTACCAAAGATAGAGATAATTAATGATTTTGCATCAATTAAAGATGGCCGCCCATCCTTCCCAGGTATGAGAGCAAACCAAGATGAGTCAAGCGAGACATATAACAGACTGTTACTTATTCAGTACTAAAACGGGTGACATTTCACTTCCTGGATTTACCGCATACCCATTTCTCCCTCGGGCACTGAAGAGCGGTATGCAGGGGAGAAGAGCAGGAACTATCAAACACAAACCAGATGACGTCATAGTTCTTCTAGGTAAAACAAGCGCATGTGCGAAGCGTATGCGAAGAATTAATAGGCTTTAAAGACAGTCTCTTGTAGAGTGATTCGGTGGCCGAGTGGGTTAGAGAGGTCGGCTGTCGGCACGAGGATCGGGTGTTCGATCCCCACTGAGGACAGTCTGTAGTAGCAGTTGGTTAGCTGGAGATGGAGTGCTATCATACCTCTCCTTCCAGCCACTCAGAGGAACTGATGTGGTTATTCAATGCAAGTCTCTTGATACATCGATGCTGTATACCAAGTTTTGTATAGAACATTTAAATGGTATCAGAGAAAGATTTTGCATAAATTAAAGATGGCCGCCAAAGTTTCCATCGAATCAGGGAAACTGGTTTGTCATTCCTTTTAAGTTTCTTGATGCATCGATGATCTATACCAAGTTTCACACTGAATACCTACATAGTACCCGAGATACACAAGATTAATGGTTTCGCATAACTAAGGACAGCCACCAAAATTTCCACCCAATCGGGTCCAGATTCAATAGGGTTCTGGGTCATGAGCATATGGATGTGCACTGCAGGTTTTCGTGTACCTAGGGTAAGTCGTTCTAAAGATATCTTGGTAATGAGAAAGCTGTGATGGTTTCGCATAAAATAAAGATAGCTGCCGAAGAATCCAACCAATCGAGTCCAGATTCAATAGGGTTCTGGGCCACAAGCATATATGGATGTGCGCTGCAACTTTGGTGTGGCTAGGGTAAGTCGTTCTAAAGATGCCTTGGTAACGAGAAAGGTGTGACGGACAGACATGTGATGGACAGACAGACGGAGAGATGTACATGAAGACGACAATACCCTTCGGCCAAATTTTGGTCGAGGGGTAATCAGAGAATGCAATTCCCACATGAATGAATTAGAGAATGCAATTCCAAATGATTGAATTAAAGAATGCAATTCTCACATGCTTGAATTAGAGAATGCAATTTCCACATGACTGAATTAGAGAATCCAATTTTGACATGATTGCATTAGAGAATGCAATTTTCACATGCTTGAAATAGAGAATGCAATTACCATATGATCGTATTAGAGAATGCAATTCCCACAACACTGAATTAGAGAAATCAGCGATCTCACCAATGAATACAGAATCTCACAAAAGATCAAGTATGACGATCTTACCAATAGATAAAGCTATCATTTCTTTGTTGGGGTTTGGTGATAATTTCATTCCATCCACAATCCTCCTGATGGGATTGTATGTGTTTTTAGCCATCTTAGATGCAGGTACATGCCACTCTGTTGATGTTCTCTTCATATTGCTTTTTGTCGTATCCATTTTCTTGATCGTTGCAGACACTGGGTCAAATTAGTCTGTCAAAATATAATATCACACAACAGGGCGATTATCTTTATTGTCTGGACACAATATAATATCACACAACAAGGCGATTATCTTTATTGTCTGGACACAATATAATATCACACAACAAGGCGATTATCTTTATTGTCTGGACACAATATAATATCACACAGCAAGGCGATTATCTTTATTGTCTGGACACAAAGTCGGACAGATGGATGGACGGACATCAATACTATAATATCACACAACAAGGCGATTATCTTTATTGTCTGGACACAAAGTCGGACAGATGGATGGACGGACATCAATACTATAATATCACACAACAAGGCGATTATCTTTATTGTCTGGACACAAAGTCGGACAGATGGATGGACGGACATCAATACTATATTTTATATCAATGCCTTATGATCTCATAAAAGCATCAACACCTATCAAGTGCTTATATTCACTAACCTGTTAATATTGGAGGAGTCACTTACAAAAATGCAAAAGTCTACAGTGTCAATCTCCCACAGTTTAAATATTTATAGAAAAAAATCTTGTTCTAACATGTCTAATATTTAATGCTAAGAAGATTATCGTTTAATATATACAAAATGTTTTTTCTCCTATTCTAATTTTAAATTTGTTGAAATAAGTGAACACTTTTGTTATACAATAACCTTGTTAATATTACTATACATGTAAGCTTATATATGAACTGAAGAAAAAAACAATTATATCTGAGAAGCTTTCAACCACATAACAGCAGGTTTGTACATGTACATAACATGTCTGGATTAGGCTGATGTAAGGATTGTTGTTTTGGAGATAAAAATATTGTGACATAAACTCATCTGAAAATATATTTCACCTTATTACAGCATAGGGAGCAGGCATTAATATAGTTCATCTTACAGCACAGTGAGCAGGCATTAATAAAGTTCATTTACATCACAAGGAGTGGGCATTAATATAAATCACTGTTACAGCAAAGGAAGCAGGTATTATAGTTCATCTTACAGCACAGTGAGCAGGCATTAATAAAGTTCATTTACAGCACAGGGAGTGGGCATTAATATAGTTCACTGTTATAGCAAAGGAAGCAGGTACTATTATAGTTCAGTCTTACAACATAGGGAGCAGGTATTAATATAGTTCAGTCATACAGTATAAGGAGCAGGTATTAATATGGTTCACCTTACAGAATAGGGAGCAGGTATTAATATAGTTCATCTTACAGTATAGGGAGCAGGTATTAATATAGTTCACCTTACAGAATAGGGAGCAGGTATTAATATAGTTCACTTTTACAACTTAGTTAGCAGGTCTAACATAGTTCACTCCCCCAGTTTAGGAAGCGGGTATGTACTTCTATATTAACTTTACATGCATGAAGGAAGATTTGTTCCCGCCCCATTCTGATGGAAGCCCCCAACAGTGCTATCTAATACATTGCATGCTTACCTTTGTCACCTGGGACTAAAGTAATCAACTACTTCATTTACCTGATCAATTTACCCAGGCTGTCTTACCTTTGTTTGACCAATACTATATATTTTGAATGGATTGGAGAATAGTCTCCTCTGCCTGCATTTACTGTCGAGTATAGAGTTATTATTGATGATTATGGTAATTTGTAGATTCCCGTCAGGTACTCCCACATCTCCATTATACAGGTTACATCTGTTGTTATTGCACAAAATGTATACACCACATCTAGACAGCTATCTAAATATGGCTGAGTATATATATTTAGTTTATAAATGTTTATATATAGCAGATTGGGTGAACTGACAGTGAACATGGAAATCAAAGACAAGGTATACAGATACTGTGGATTTAATAACCCTCAACTGTATCCTTACTGATGCAACTATTTGTATGATGTGATCAGGGGTCGAAATAGTAATTATTTTTGGCTTTCGATTTTGGCAAATGATCTGTTGAAACTTGCTTGCCATTGGCAGTTTTAACTTGTTTCTTCTAACATGGTGTGTGTTGGCTGACAAAACGCTGGGTTGCCCATGGACAGGTGAAGGGTCAAGAAAGACTTGCCCGTGTTGTTATAAGGTTTCCTCGGGCAGGCGGACAGGTATTATTTTGAACCCTGTGTGATTAATCTGTCAAAATATAATATCACATAAGGCGATTATCTTTATTGTCTGGAAACCAAGTCGGACAGACGGACGGACGGACGGACGGACATCAATACTATAATATCACACAAGGCCGCGATTATCTTTATTATCTGGAAATGAAGTCGGACAGGATGGACGGACGGACATCAATACTATTTTATATCAATGCCAATGACCTCATAAAAGCACCAACATCTAACAAGTGCTATATTCACTAACCTGTACCTATTGGAGAAGCCACTTACAAAAATGCAAAAGTCTACAGTGTCAATCTCCCACAATTTAAATATTTACAGAAAAAAAACTTCTTCTAATATTTAATGCTAAGAAGATTATCATTTAAGCTAATTACAAACTGTTTTTTCTCCTATTTTAATTTTAAATTTGTTGAAACTAGGGAACACTTTTGTTATATACGATAACCTTGTTATGTTAATATTGCTATACATGTCTATGAACTGAAGAAAAAACTATTATATCTGAGAAGCTTTCAACCACATAACAGCAGGTTTGTACATGTACATAACAACATGTCTGGATTAGGCTGATGTAAGGATTGTTGTTTTGGAGATAAAAATATTGTGACATAAACTCGTCTAAAAATATAGTTCACCTTAGTACAGCATAGGGAGCACGCATTAATATAGTTCTTACAGAACAGGGAGCAGGCATTAATAAAGTTCATTTACAGCACAGGGAGCAGGCATTAATAAAGTTCATTTACAGCACAGGGAGTGGGCATTAATATAGTTCACTGTTACAGCAAAGGAAGCAGGTATTAATATAGTTCATTCTTACAGCATAGGGCTCAGGTATTAATATAGTTTGCCTTACAGCACAGGGAGTAGGCATTAATCTAGTTCACCTTACAGCACAGGGAGCAGGTATTATTATATAGTTCACCTTACAGCACAGTGAGCAGGCATTGATATAGTTCACCTTACACTAGCAGACATTAATTCACCTCACAGCACAGGGAGCAGGCATTAATATAGTTCACCTTACATCACAGGGAGCAAGCATTAATATAGTTCACCTTTGTACAGTACAGGGAGCAGGCATTAATATAGTTCACCTTACATCACAGGGGGCAGGCATTAACATACATGTAGTTCACCTTACAGCAAAAGGAGCAGGTATTAATATAGTTCAGTCTTACAGCGCAGGGAGCAGACATTAATATACATGTAATTCACCTCACAGCACAGGGAGCCGGCATTAATATAGTTCACTGTTACAGCAAAGGGAGCAGATTTTTAATATAGTTCACCTTACAGCACAGGGAGCAGGCATTAATATAGTTCACCTTACAGTACAGGGAGCAGGTATTAATATAGTTCACCTTACATCACAGGGGGCAGGCATTAACATAGTTCACCTTACAGCAAAAGGAGTGCTCAGGTATTAATATAGTTCAGTCTAACAACATAGGGAGCCGGTATTAATATAGTTCAGTGTTACAGTATAGGGAGCAGGTATTAATATGGTTCACCTTACACAATAGGGATCAGATATTAACATAGTTCACTTTTACAACTTAATTTAAGGTTGCAGCAAGCTCACATTGATTGTGTGCCTGTTGTTAGCTAACATGGTTAGCTGGCCACTAGCTTGCCTTGAGCTTGCCACTAGCTCACATTTGAAACATTGCAAGCTTGCAATTGGTGATTCTGCAACCTAGTGCAACTTAGCCGCAACCTTGCGCAACTTAGCTGCAACCTAGCGCAACTTAGCTGCAAGCTAGCAGATGCTAACCTTACCTAATCAAACCTGTGAGCTAGCGCAAGCTTGCGACTAGCTTGTACAAGCTCACAGCCAGCTAGCGCTAGCTCGCAGCCAGCTTGCACAAGCTCGCGGCCAGCTTGCGCAAGCTCGCCAAAACAATGCATTTCCAGGCCTGCGAGCTCGCATGTTGGCCTGGAGTTGAAATGTAGGCCTACTTGTAGTTGTACCATGATTCATAACATTCAAGTAAAAGATACAGCATTTTTAAAACAATTTTTAAAAATATTAATTTTTATCCTACAAATCACCAAAGTTTATCTTAGCTATAATAATTAATGATTCTGATCAGAAAAAGGCATACGTTTAGAAACTTGGCAATTGTCTGAATATCATGAGTTTAATTTAATTTTCTCTGGCATTTTCATCTCATTCTGTATCCCTGGTTGTATCATATACATGTATAGTCTGGTCACAGGAATTTCATTCCAGGATGTAAATTCTAGCTATGAAAATAGATAAATAAAATAAAATAAAATAAAAAAAATTCAACAGATTTCCAAGGCAGATTTTCTGTCTGGGCGCAGGCATCTGTATTATATGGATAATATAGTATAATAGTACATGTATGCATTTTTTTGCAAACTTGTTTTTGCTGCATTAAATGAATAATCTGACGGTTTTACAGGCTCAATAAGTTACTTGTGAACAATATCCCAGTCTGCACATATTTGATCCTGAATCCATACTGTTTTCAATATAAACTGTACTCAGATCTCCAGACTAAACTATAAATACATTAATTGATGATTGGAGTTTAAGGCAGTATTCTCTTACCTTGAGCTTGGCAGCAAGCTAAACATTTTTGTCCTCTCAACTTCTTGACCTGCTGTACTTGCAAGTGTAGGTCAATCTATAAAACTTTGCTTTTCCTGAGCTAGCTTCCACCAAAAACTACACTTCTCCATGGTTCTGTCAGCTTGAATGTTGGTGTCCTAAACTCATTGTAACTGCATGAAGCATGAAACTTAGAACTATCCACCATGTGCATTGGAAACTACAATATTTTCAGTGGAGAAAACCAAAGAGCCAAACTGAAAAGTGTCTTGACTGGTTGAAGACCAGTTGAACTCTGAATTTGAATGTTGGTCATCTGATATTACACCCTTGTTGGAAAGAGCTGGTTCCCATGGATACCAGTGGTCCCATGCTGGGCATTGAATAAAAACCATCTGCTATAAGTATGTACTTCCTGCCCTTGGTGCGAGCTTGCGCAAGCTCGCCAATTCCGGTCAGTATACGCTGTAGGTTGCCTAAAAATATGGCAATCTTGCTAGCTTGCCTGAAAATATTGCAGGCTTGCGCTAGCTTGCCATGCCAAGGTGCAAGCTCACAATCCTTGGCAGACCTATATTGTTAGCTTGCACAGCCTTGCTGCAGTCTTGTGCCAGCTTGCTGCGAGCCGGCACAAGCTTGCTGCAGTCTTGTGCTAGCTTGCTGCGAGCCGGCACAAGCTTGCTGCAGTCTTGTGCTAGCTTGCCGCAAGCTGGCGCAAGCTTGTTGGAGGCATGTTAGCTTAAGGTAAGCTTGTGTTAGCTAGTTGCAACCTTAAATTTCTGTAAGGGAAGGTCTAACATAGTTCACTCCCCCAGTTTAGGAAGCGGGTATGTACTTCTATATTAACTTTACATGCATGAAGGAAGATTTGTTCCCGCCCCATTCTGATGGAAGCCCCCAACAGTGCTATCTAATACATTGCATGCTTACCTTTGTCACCTGGGACTAAAGTAATCAACTACTTCATTTACCTGATCAATTTACCCAGGCTGTCTTACCTTTGTTTGACCAATACTATATATTTTGAATGGATTGGAGAATAGTCTCCTCTGCCTGCATTTACTGTCGAGTATAGAGTTATTATTGATGATTATGGTAATTTGTAGATTCCCGTCAGGTACTCCCACATCTCCATTATACAGGTTACATCTGTTGTTATTGCACGAAATGTATACACCACATCTAGACAGCTATCTAAACATGGCTGAGTACTGGTATATATTTAGTTTATGTTTATATAATATAGCATCCATAGATTGGGTGAACTGACGGTGAACATGGAAATCAAAGACAACGTATAAAGATATTGTGAATTTAATAACCCTCAACTGTATCCTTACTGATGCAATTATTTGTATGCTGTGATCAGGGGCCGAAATAGTAATTATTTTTGGCTTTCGATTTGGGCAAATGATCTGTTGAAACTTGCTTGCCATTGGCAGTTTTAACTTGTCCCTTCTAACATGGTGTGTGTTGACGGACAAAAAGCTGGGTTGCCCATCGACAGGTGAAGGTTCAAGAAAAACTTGCCCGTGTTGTTTTAAGGTTGCCTCGGGCAGGCGGACAGGTATTATTTTGACTCCTGTGTGATGCTCTTTAGTAGAAGTAACCCATTTACCCTCATCTGTTAATCCACAAGAGAGAGTCTACCCTATAGAGCCTCTCTAAGTCTGGTGTTCATGCCTCATCCTCTGGCCCAAACTGGGCCTTGCTGATTGGGAGGTTTCCTTAACCTACAAGGAAAGTTTAGCCTGTCTACATGTATGCTAATGTTGTGAATGTCATTTGTGTTTTGCCCTGCTAACTAAATGTTGTACAAAGAATTCATAAGGGCACCGGTTTATTTTCATCTTATGCAATTCATTGACACATTTTAGATAGTAAAGTACATGTAGTACAGGGCACATTGTTTGTTTTCAACATTTTTGAAGCTTCTAATTTCATGTTCTGTCAAGGATGGACGGAAACAGAAGTTAGTGAACTAGGTTATCGCTGAATCTACACATACAGACCCACAAGAGAAAAAAAAACCCAGGCCTCCTGAACTCACAATACATTGTGTTGATGGTTACAGTTAGATGCCACAATGATAAGTCTGCCAGACTATATTCCTGAAGCATTGTCTTTCAGACAAACTAATGACAGCTCTGCTAATTGCAACAATGAACCTGCTTGTATAAATGTACAACAATCAAGCTGATAGATGAAATATTTTTTTTTTTTTATGAAATATCCAATCTTTGGTGTGTACACAGAGGTACCAGAAATATAGGTTCTTTGTAAAAAAAACTATAAAAACTTTTTTTCAAATATGACTGAATTGGTTGTCATACAAACATCTCAACTTGCAAATATCTATATATAGTATAGTCTCAAAATTTATGTTTTGGTGCATCTTTTTTAGATGAAATGAAAATGACCAAGATTTACACATCTGAAAGCTAGAGAGTTATCCCATTTACATAATATTATATATTGTATAGTCAGCAGCCATTTCAGATTCTGGACATACAGCCATAAATAAGCCTACAGTTCAAATCAAAATAGAGCTTAATGTACAAAATAGCCTGGTTAAATTGAAAAAAAAAAACAAGAAATGATCAATTATAAACAAAATAAAATCATCCACATACATGTACTACAAAAATCAGTGATTTTATTATCTTCTTTTTTTGTCATTTGGTGATTTGTTTTATAATATTGATCATCAACATTTCTGAATCGATGAACTTAGTGACCTCGTTTCTTGAAGGATAATCAATAAAGACAGATGTTAAATAGTATCTATGTTATTTTGACATATATTACATGATCAATGTGCAATAGGAATACCAGTACTTTCAATGTGAACTTTTCTTTAGAGGGGGAATAACATACGTACTTGCTATTGGGGAATAACATACGTACTTGCTATTGGGGAATAACATACGTACTTGCTATTGGGGAATAACATACGTACTTGCTATTGGGGAATAACATACGTACTTGCTATTGGGGAATAACATACTTGCTATTGGGGAATAACATACGTACTTGCTATTGGGGAATAACATACGTACTTGCTATTGGGGAATAACATACGTACTTGCTATTGGGGAATAACATACGTACTTGCTATTGGGGAATAACATACGTACTTGCTATTGGGGAATAACATACGTACTTGCTATTGGGGAATAACATACGTACTTGCTATTGGGGAATAACATACGTACTTGCTATTGGGGAATAACATACGTACTTGCTATTTACAAACCAAGTAGTAAGAAGTAAAAATTGAGGAATGAATGACTTCCACATATCCACTCAGACTGATATAATCTTACTGCATTTCAAACAGAAAAGTCTGCATTCATGTCACACTATGTTTGTGTACATGTCACACTATGTTTGTGTACATGTCACACTATGTTTGTGTACATGTCACACTATGTTTGTGTACATGTCACACTATGTTTCAGCCTTATCAAACTGATGTCTGATCCCTATAAATAAAATTGAAAACCTGCCAATTACTGATTAATTAATTAATTAGTCCTGTTTTTAAATTGCTGTGAATATACTGCTCACAATAGTTTCAAGGTTAATAAACTGAACTTGTACATTCAAGTCATGGGTGATTAATCACTGATAGTAATAAACAGTGTACATATCATTTCACCACAAAATAACATACCATGAACACAGGTGCAGTGTCATGACTAACAATTGTTAGTTTTTCAATTTAACATGCACACAAACATTCCGTATTGGGGTCTGTGAAAGTACACTGATAGATTCAAACATTCCACCCTGACATGTATGTAAACATGAAGTCTTCAACAATGACATTGTAAAACTATTTCGAGTGTGAAAGTTGTAACAGACAGAAGCTCTGTGTAGTCACAAAGTTTGTGAAGTTTAAAATTCATAAAGATGTTAATGTCAACTTGTCATACTGAATTTATACTATTATTACATTTTAATAGTGCATGGCCCCCACTAATCTACCTGCATTATATACAGGTCTACAATAATAAATCACTATACATGTAGGCCCTACCATAACTCTGTCTGTTGTGATAGGTGAATATAAGGTAGTGGTGCGTGGCTTCGACAACAACCAAAAAAAAAATATATATATAGACTCCTTATCCGATGTTTTCGGTCTCGGGCCTATACCAGTATATGAAAATCTACACTCATGACCTCAACTGACCTGACACTCAACTGACCTCATCGAGGTCAAACCACTGGGAGTACGTGCTGAACTAGACTGCTCTAGAATTCTGTAAAACTATCCATATGACACACATGTAAACGTCCTCATTTTCAATATGCTTATTTTGACCAGGTATTTTGGTGTTATCTCTGCTGAATATAAACAAATGATCAACAACAAAAACTGATCCGGATGTAAACAACGTCAACAAGAAGTCCTTGATCCTGATGATCCAAGACAACACGATTCGATTCTAGAGAAAATCAAACGTGTCACCGGTAAAGAATACAACAGAACTGTAGTTTCGGCTATTCCTTCAAAAACAAAACGGTTTCGAAAAACCACATATCATACCTGAGCTTTTCTTCGGCGAATAAAACCACTCGAGTTCTAAATGAAGATTGCAAATCATGAAATGCCAACACGCGTGGTGGCTGGCAAGGTCCCCTCGACCTCTACTCCGATTGGTCGAAATTGGGGGCTCGTCCATGACGTCAAACCAGCGGACAGCCACTCTGAAAACCAAAGCTGTTACGTTTGTGAAAATACATCTGTTCAAAACATAAATATTTAGTTAGCTGTTGTGATTTTTAGTGAGATGAAGTACATATTTGTACGAATGGGTGGAAGTAAAATCAATTCAGCAGAAATTGGTAACATTCTACGTACTCTCGAACCCACAGTTGTCTGACCAAGTGCTCGTGTTCCGAAGCAGGTGCTCGTTTTTACCTGGTCAAAAAGGAGATCAAACACTTATTATCCAAAGATGTCGGAGACGAAAAAGGAAATTAAAATACACAGACTAGAAGAGGTCAAAAAACACAAAGATTCAAAATCATCGTGGATTGTGATACACGACAAAATCTATGATGTTACAAAATTTTTAGAAGAGGTAAGTTGCAACAACAACAACAACACTGCAAATTGTGCACATGTCAGATTTGATCTAACAGTGACGCATCTTCACAGGTCCAAGTACATCCTTATCCTCGATAATTATTGACTTGGATATTTTTGATGATTCGAAAAAGATTTCAGGATGTTGGTTCTGTGGCCCAAGTAAAACCTTGCTGCTCCAAAGCAATGCATAACATTGATCAGGTTGGGGAAAATACCTTGATCGAGGTATTATACTTTGATCGGGGTATTATACTTCGATCGAGGTATAGGCCTATACCGATAAGGGGCCGAAGTGCTCCGCCGTCACTGAGACCAATCCGTCACTGAGACCAATCCGTCACACAGACCAATGCTGTTTATGCTGGGGATAGCAGGGGGTAGTTCAATCATGAACGTCGCTCGTCTGGGCTCTCTCCTGCCTCTCTCCGTTCAACTCCGCCCATTAGCTAACAACGGTGCAGATTCCCCACATATTTTATGGGGGCGCTGTAAGCGCTGTGGACTCGATTTTCTCGGAGTTCGTCCGGTTTTTAGCTCTGCTGTGGCTAGATAAACATCTTACAAATATTCTACGACATTAACTTCAGAAAATCTTTGCGAAATAAAGACAAATCTTACCTTAGATGACCAACATCGGTGAAATCCAAACGACGGTCGACTGCGCGCGTGAAAAACGTTCCAAATTTACGCGGTAACATGTTTTCAAAAAGTGGTATCGTGCACGGAAACGGACTGAATTGAATCCGCCCAAAAGAATAGATCCCAGCGGACAAGAATTCAGGAAAAGGGTCAAACGTGAAGATAAATTGTTTGAAAATAGATAAATCTACGACACGCTCACATTGCTCTCATAACGGTTTCTTGTCCGCTGGGATCTATTCTTTTGGGCGGATTCAATTCAGTCCGTTTCCGTGCACGATACCACTCTAAATTTGGAACGTTTTTCACGCGCGCAGTCGACCGTCGTTTGGATTTCACCGATGTTGGTCATCTAACTTGGTAAGATTTGGCTTTATTTCGCAAAGATTTTCTGAAGTTAATGTCGTAGAATATTTGTAAGATGTTTATCTAGCCACAGCAGAGCTAAAAGCCGGACGAACTCCGAGAAAATCGAGTCCACAGCGCTTACAGCGCCCCCATAAAATATGTGGGGAATCTGCACCGTTGTTAGCTAATGGGCGGAGTTGAACGGAGAGAGGCAGGAGAGAGCCCAGACGAGCGACGTTCATGATTGAACTAAGCAGGGGGTTGAAAAGCTGTGCTCGCCGGTGCGTAACGACTGACGGCCATCGCCTAAACAATATCAGAGTCCGCTAGGAAGCTCTGCCCAACTGCTAATAGGACGTTAGTGGCTCTGTGTGGGGTAAACCGATTAATTAAATCATGTTAATTAAAGTTTTAGCTGAATAATAAAATTAGCATTTAATATTAAATTCACATTCTTCTAATTCACAGTATTAGAATACTCATTCACATTCTTAAATTCACATCCATTTTAGTGGATATTTAATTAAAAATTAGGAAAATGAAGAAAAATCTAGATGTAGAAATTTATTTTTTAATGAAAATCAGTGTCTAGACAGTTCCCAGATCTATCAATGGAGCTATTAAAACAATATCAATGAAAAGCTTGTAAAAACAGTACCACAAAAGCCAAAAGCCTGTCTGTTACAGTTGTATTAACTCTTTCCCCCTTAGACTTGTGGGGAATTTTCTCTCTCTGACCCATAATAGATTTGTAATGGCGTAGGTCTTTAACCCATGGAGACATTTAAATTTTCATACTTCTCCCGCGATGTAAAATATCCCGTTTTATGTCCCATGTCATGTGGAGAAATATTTACCAATGGTCTTCCACAGACCCATTCTACGTAATTTGTTCACGTTTTATACCAGTATCAGCAACATTTATTCTAAAAATTAGTAATCTTGCGAGAAAATGTGTTGTGTCTGCTTTCCGTCTGTTGGAAATCACGAAAAAGGCGAAGAAATTGTCGCATTTTAGTCACGTTTGCAGCGTTCTGTTGTTGTTGTTTCGCTGCAATTCCTATGTTATTGTGTACCAGAGTAAAGCTAATTCCTCCTAGATTCGGGATTTGACAGAAACATAACGATATGGCAGGTTTTGAACGAGATTAAACTGAAAAAGTCCAGTATACTTCCCGGAAGAAGAATGACGACGATAATAAATATTCATAAGGTTGAAAGAAGAATGCTCACTGATTGGCCAAGGTTGATAAACGGCCCGGCGTGATTGGAGGAAGAGGTCACGTGGGGACGCAGTCGCTATGGTCACTGTCGGACAAAGAACCGGCTGGGAAAGAATGGCGGCTAAGACATTCACCGCGAAGACAACAGGTCGTGAGAAAATATGTAAAATAAACTCAGATGGGCAGATTTGACGAGCTAGTCATCAAGGTTAGATACTTTGGTAGTTTATGCTCGCGTTACGTGAAATATTCAGGAATTTGGAAGCAGATTTTACTATTTTTCGAACGTTTATCTTGGATCATACCAAACTCATTTGGTGTTGAATCGCGCATTTTCCGTCAATTATTTTTCTTCCTCTCCTGATTTCATTTTACCCGTATTACAAAACAAACCAACCGTATACTAGTCAGATTTATTTAAATTTTGGCTTTCTGAAAATGTATAGTTTTAATAATGTTTCACTCAAAGTAAACGCGAAAAAATTGCAAAGTAATCCATAACATGGGAACTCAGTGACACGTCAAAATGCGTCTTCATGGGTTTGGCGAACATCCGTCAAAATGCGTCTTCATGGGTTAGGCGAACATGCGTCAAAACCCGCTTATATGGGGGAAAGAGTTAATACAGATGTGGTATGAGCCGTTAAGTGTTTTTAAAGGATCAGAACAAAAACAACAATCCTTAACTGTTCCCCTGTCACCTGAGAAATGGCTAAATGTGTTTTTTTGACATCTAAACCAGTCCTATTTTAAACAATTACATTCAATAGCTAAGGAATAAATTTTCATATTATTTTTAATTAGGTATTCTTCAGTAATTTTATTTATATCTATTATATTTAAATAATATATTATTTATTATATCAATTATATTTTAACCAATTATATTAAATAATTTTATTGATATCTAAACTATTATAATTTATATGAACCAGTTATATCTCAGATAATTTAATTCAACAATTTGGAAGACAAGTTTTTATATTTTTAATTACGCCTATATCAGTATATTCCTTAGATCTAAACCAGTAACTGAGTGCCATATTTTAGCATTTTTCCATGTTATATCTTTATAATAATAACAGCTAAAATTTATCAATTATTAATCAAAGTCTAATATCAAAGTAATTACGAAATTTTACAATGCTGAACATCATGGAGAGTTTTCAGTTTTCAGTACATCCTGTTAGAATTTAATTTGTTTTAATATAAAATACTATAATTTTATAAAATATACTCTAGAGTGCAGTAGGATGAATGGAGGGATCGGGTCCTGGCTGTCCCCTGCTAAGACAATGGCTTGGGTAGCTAGGATAATCGCTGCTCCTCGCTGTGCCATAGAGCACTTAGTCGCGGCGATGCCTTGATCACTGCCGCATTGGTCTGTGTGACGGATTGGTCTCAGTGACGGACTGGTCTGAGTGACGGCGGGAGCACTTCGGGTACTGTTGCCTATACCTCGATTGGGGTATAGGGCTATGTCAACTTCAGTTTTTATATATTCATGGAAAATGTGGACATCCACACATACGCCGGACTGCATGAATCTTCCAACAACATCTATGGCTTCATTGTTCCATGATTTTCTCTGCAACTTATTGCTTGGATTTATGCGACTAATCATTCAAATTAGCCACTCTAATATTTCAAAAATGAAACATGGCTTCAAATGACATATTCGGTGAAATTTATTATGTAAATGAAAATGGCATGTGATGGCATACTTCCATCTCAAAGTCGTATCCAAGTTGCATGAATGTAGATGCACTGACTGGTGAATAAATTAGATTAAATTGTCTGATGCTATGCACAATCTCCTAGCATGTGCACACATGGCAGAGTCATAATACCTAGCGCAGAGGTCTGTTTTTTATGTGCACATGCTAGCAGTTTAGATTATGTGTCTGTCAGTTAAACTTGATTTATTAACTAGGCATTGCCTCTCAAATCCTGCAATTTGTGCATGATCTTGACATGGAAGTAAGCCACTACATGCTATTTTCATTTACAGAATAAATATCACCGAATATGTCATTTGAAGCCATGTTTCATTTTTAGCTCATCTGGGCCGAAGGCCCGATGGGCTTATGTCATGGCCTGACTGTCCGTCGTCCGTCGTCCGTCGTGCGTCGTGTGTAAACATCTTCTTCTCTGAAACCGCTTGGCCGATTAAGCTGAAACTTGGCATGCATGTTCCCCCAATGAGTACACCAGAATTTGTTCATGCCGTGTCGATACGATTTTAAATATGGCCGCCATGGCGGCCATCTTGAATTTGCCATTGAAACATTGTTATCGCGATTTCTCAGGAACTACTGCATAGATCTTTCTCAAATTTGGTACACAGGTTCCCCTTGGGGTCTAGTTGTGCAAGATATCTGTTGTGGTCTGATTCACAAATCCAATATGGCCACCAGGCGGCCATCTTGGATTTCCCCATGAAACATTGTTATTGCAATTTCTCAGGAACTACTTTGTGGATCTTCCTCAAATTTGGTATACAGGTTCCCCTTGGGGTCTAGTTGTGCAAGATACCTTTTCTGCTCTGATTCGAACATCCAATATGGCCACCAGGCAGCCATCTTGGATTTCCCTATGAAACTTCGTTATCGTGATTTATGAGGAAGTACTGCATGGATCTTTCTCAAATTTGATACACAGGTTCCCCTTAGTGTCTAGTTGTGCAAGATACTTTTGTGGTCTGATTCAGAAATCCAATATGGCCACCAGGCGGCCATCTTGGATTTCGAGATGAAACATTGTTATCTCGATTTCTCAGGAAGTACTGCATGGGTCTTTCTCAAATTTGGTACAGAGGTTCCCCTTGGGGTCTAGTTGTGCAAGATACAATTTGTGGTCTGATTGAAAAATCCAATATGGCCACAAGGCGGCCATCTTGAATTTGCCAGTGAAGTCTTGTCATCATTATTTTTCGTTAACTACTGCATGGATCTTTCTCAAATTTGGTACACAGGTTCCTCTTGGGGGTCTAGTTGTGCAAGATACCTTTTCTGCTCTGATTCGAACATCCAATATGGCCACCAGGCGGCCATCTTGGATTTCCCTATGAAACTTCGTTATCGTGATTTATCAGGAAGAACCGCATGGATCTTTCTCAAATTTGATACGCAGGTTCCCCTTGGGGTCTAGTTGCGCAAGATACAATTTGCGGTCTGATTGAAAAATCCAATATGACCACCAGGTGGCCATCTTGGATTTCCAGATGAAACATTATCGCGATTTCTCAGGAACTACTGCATGGATCGTTCTCAAATTTGGTACAGATCTAGAGGTTCCCCTCGGGGTCTAGTTGCGCAAGATACAATTTGTAGTCTGATTGAAAAATCCAATATGGCCACCAGGCGGCCATCTTGGATTTCCAGATGAAACATTGTTATCGTGATTTCTCAGGAACTACTGCATGGATCTTTCTCAAATTTGGTACAGAGGTTGCCCTTGGGGTCTAGCTGTGCAGGATACCATATATGGTCTGATTGAAAAATTCAATATGGCCACCAGGTGGCCATCTTGGATTTCCCCATGAAATTTTGTTATCGTGAATTCTTAGGATATTACTGCATGGATGTTGATACACAGGTTCCCCTTGTGATCCAGTTGTGCAAGATACCTTTTTTTGGTTCATTTCGAAAATCCAATATTGCCGCATCTTGAATTTCCCATGAAACTTTATCATAAAATCTCAGGAAATAACTGCATGGATCATTTTATAGTGTTCAGGGTGGACAACACAAGTTAGAAACTCATCTATTGCAGTTCTTTAGTAAAAATTTCTCACAGCTACTTTTTCCAGTTACAGACAGATGACCTACAGTGCCGTGGCACTATCTTTTACATCTTCGCAGACAGATGGGGGTATGTCTTGGTTAGGCCATACCTCACCAGAGATTACTTTCATTGGAAAAATGTCCTGTTACATCTCATTGCCATCGTAACAACCCAGTCGCACATATTTTGTACTCGACATGTCTCCCCCTGGTGCATATACCCACAAAATATTGGAATCGCAGGTTAAAACTGTCCCATGTACTGTCCGGACACGAAGTGGACAGACGGACGAACGACTGCAATCACATAATAAAAATTGGTTCTGGTTATTGCTTATACAGCTTACTGACAATCACACATTATATTTTGGTATAATTGCCTTTATTCCATAACCTCCAATTACAATCATGAATTTACAGCTTGACCTCCTGTGAAATCGACTATGTTGTCATTTTGTTCAGGGGAGACAACGCAAGTTAGAAACTCATCTATTGCAGTTCTTCAGTAAAAATTTCTCGAAGCCACTTTCTCCAGTCATAGCCAGATGAGCGCTACAGTGCCGTGGCACTATCTTTGAAATATTGAAGTGGCTAATTTGAGTGATTAGTCGCATAAAACGAAGCAATTTGTTGCGGTGAAAATCATGGAACAATGAAGCCATAGATGCTGTTGAAAGATTCATGCAGTCCGGCGTATGTGTGGATGTCCACATTTTCCATGAATATATAAAAACTGAAGTTGACATAGCCCTATACCCCAATCGAGGTAAAGGCCTATACCTCGATCGAGGTATAATACCCCGATCAAGGTATAAACGGACCATGGACCATCTATGAAGCTAAGAGCTTG
The DNA here is from genome assembly GCA_036873755.1 of Hanleya hanleyi. Classification (NCBI taxonomy): domain Eukaryota; kingdom Metazoa; phylum Mollusca; class Polyplacophora; order Lepidopleurida; family Hanleyidae; genus Hanleya; species Hanleya hanleyi. The sequence goes on from JAVTVY010022836.1 coordinate 85,895, forward strand.
GACCATAGACATGATAGACTATGAATATTCCATGGCTTTAGATCACGCTGATATGGGCACACCGTTAATTCCGCTCGGTAAAATTTTGTATGCAGGAAAATGTACACAAGACAGGGACATGGTTTAGAGACTTTACAATCCATCTAGGAAATAAGACCATCAGAATATCATATCATTTCATAGATGGTTTTCTCAATCAGTTCGGGAAATTGCAGACTTCGGGAACGTTGTCGAATTCGGGAACAGTCTCCGAATTCAGGAACATCAAACATTCAGCAAAGTTCCTGAATTCAGCAACGTTCCTGAATTTGGGAACTCAATTATAACCTGAAGGATATAGGACTGAAGAAACATTTTCTCAGTTACAGCAAAAAAGACAGCTAAAATTTTGAAATTACATCATGGAATATGAAGAGAACAAATGTTGTTACTCATTGATAAAAAAATTGTAATGCCTTTCATTGAAAAGAAGTGCCAGTTACATTTTTAGTTGAAAATTGGTCAAAGTTCCCGAATTCGTAAACCCGTTTATTATGGGGGAAATAGGACAAAAACACATTTTCTCGCTTTCTGCAAAAACGACAGCTAGAATTTTGAAATTACAGGATGGAATTCAAGAGAATGCAAGTTACCACCTATTGAAGGAAAAATTGTAATGCCGTTCATTGAGAAGAAGTGCTGATTATGTTTTTAGTGGAAAAAGTGACCCAGAGTTCCCGAATTCGTAAACAATTACAGCCTACTGTTTCCGAATTCGAAAACGTTCCCGAATTCTGCAGTTTTCCGAACTGCAATACAGCGCACTAATCAGAAGTACGTTGTCACACAGTGCTTATGTGTCGGTGTATTGATAGTCCATAGTGATGTCCCAGTAATAAATCCGAATGAGAAATCATCCTGTCAACTTTTCAGTTGAAGCCCCACTTCACAACAACCACCATGTCATTTGAAGCTGAATTTATCAATATTGGGAGGTCAATATTAACCCTGTCGAAAATGCCCTCCAGCTCAGGGTAGCATGGTTTACCATATCATGTTTGTCTGGCACAGGAGGTAGAGATTAAAGTGCGAAACAAATTAGGCTCTCTGAAGATCCATTGTGATCACCAGTGTCTGTAGAGCCTAATTTTCAAAATTCAAAATTTTTGTATTTTTGGTTAGGTTTTTATTAGAGTTAGGGTTTTGCTAGGGTATGTTTGTTTGGGTCATCATCACCGTGTGACCAATAAGGTTACATGTAGGTGCGATGTTAAACTTCAAACAACCAACCAACCCTGTCGAAAACTGCCCTATGGGGCATTTTGTATATGCATGTTTCGCTCACGCATAACCTGTTACAAGTACTGTTGATAAATAAAATGTTAGTGCCTTAGTAAGTAACTTACAAGATTCCAAGACTAATGTCACCGATTTTCCTAATTCAGTTACTATAATGCATAGATACAATGCCTTTTCCATCAGCATTTACAAGATCACTAACACCAAACTTTAGAATACCCTAGGACCTTCACAAATTGACTTCACCTTATCAGTGAATTCAAATTTAAAATGACTCGGCAGTTCCACGTGCTTCAGAGAACTGTCAGGACATTGTCCTAATTCCGGCAATTGCTGTCTTCAAATGTGAATTTCCACATGTATTTTCATTGATATTCACGAAGGGAAGACTTGGAGGGATATAAACTAACATTTTAAACCTTTAGCTACCATTTTAATAACAAGTGGACCAAAAGGGGGATTTTTTTTTTCATTCAGTTGACGGACCCAAATAGACCCTAGCGGAATCCCTGTATTTATGTATCCTGAGAAACAAGTGCGAACCGGGGGACATTTTTAACAATCGTGAACCCCAAACACGATCACCGAGCACAGGCTAGCGGAGAACCAGGTGTTAACATTGGTCAAAATTGAAGGAAACGATTTCTGTCTACATTTTTAGCCATCCTGGGGCGAACTTCTTCACCTGGACTCCGACTGCGAGTATGTTTACAGTTTATATGGATGCATTTTTTTAATCATCGTGATACAGTTCGGTATAATTAAGCGGCCTAGTTTCGTTTGAAGCTTCTTGTGATGTCGGACATCCTTCCCGTCTCGTGCATAGGGGCTTTAATACAATAATTATGAGTACCCGTCTCAGTTTGCCACCGCCCGTCTCACTGTCCGTCTCAAAGACAGGAAGACGTGTGGCTGGCTAATACTATGATCTGACTGGTGGCTGGGGTATTGCCCCAATGAAGTGATTATCCATCTGACTGGTTGCTGGGGTATTGCCGCAATGAGGTGTTTGTCCATCTGACTGGTGGCTGGGGTATTGCCCCAATGAGGTGATTGTCCATCTGACTGGTTGCTGGGGTATTGCCCCAGTGGGGTGTTTGTCCATCTGACTGGTGGCTGGGGTATTGCCCCAGTGGGATGTTTGTCCATCTGACTGGTGGCTGGGGTATTGCCCCAGTGAGGAGGTTGTCAATCTGACTGGTGTCTGTGGTATTGCCCCAGGGAGGTGGTTGTCCATCTAACTGGTGTCTGTGATATTGATCCAGGGAGGTGGTTGTCCATCTAACTGGTGTCTGTGATATTGCCCCAGTGGGGTGGTTGTCCATCTGACTGGTGGCTGGGGTATTGCCCCAATGAGGTGATTGTCCATCTGACTGGTTGCTGGGGTATTGCCCCAGTGGGGTGTTTGTCCATCTGACTGGTGGCTGGGGTATTGCCCCAGTGGGATGTTTGTCCATCTGACTGGTGGCTGGGGTATTGCCCCAGTGAGGAGGTTGTCAATCTGACTGGTGTCTGTGGTATTGCCCCAGGGAGGTGGTTGTCCATCTAACTGGTGTCTGTGATATTGATCCAGGGAGGTGGTTGTCCATCTAACTGGTGTCTGTGATATTGCCCCAGTGGGGTGGTTGTCCATCTAGCTGGTGATTGGGTATTGCCCCAGGGAGGTGGTTGTCCATCTAACTGGTGTCTGTGATATTGTCCCAGGGAGGTGGTTGACCATCTGACTGGTGATTGGGTATTGCCCCAGGGAGGTGGGTGTCCATCTGACTGATGGTTGTGGTACAAGTATTGCCCCAGTGGGGTGGTTGTCAATCTGACTGGTGATTGGGTATTGTCCCAGGGAGGTGGTTGTCCATCTAACTGGTGTCTGTGATATTGTCCCAGGGAGGTGGTTGACCATCTGACTGGTGATTGGGTATTGCCCCAGGGAGGTGGTTGTCAATCTGACTGGTGATTGGGTATTGCCCCAGGGAGGTGGTTGTCCATCTAACTGGTGTCTGTGATATTGTCCCAGTGAGGTGGGTGTCCATCTGACTGGTGGCTGAGGTATTGCCCCAATGAGATGATTGTCCATCTGACTGGTTGCTGGGGTATGTCCAGGCCTTGGTGGCTGTGGCATTGACCCAGTGAGGTGGTTGTCAATCTGACTGGTCATTGGGGTATTGCCCCAGTGAGTCGGTTGTCCATCTGACTGCTGGATGGGTGTATTGCCCAAGAGAGGTGGTTGTCCATCTGAGTGTTGACTGCGGTATTGCCCCAGTAAGGTGGTTGCCGATCTGACTGGTGGCTGGGGTATTGCCAGAGGGAGGTTGTTGTCCATCTGACTGTTGATTGGGGTTTTTCTCCAGTGAGGTGGGGGTCCATTTGACTGGGGGCTGGGGTATTGCCCCAGGGAGGTGGTTGTCCATGTGACTGGTGGCTGTGGTACAAGTATTGCCCCAGTGAGGTGGTTTTCAGTTTTGACTGGTGGCTATGGTATTGCGCTAGTGAGGTGGTTGTCAGTCTTGACTGGTGACTGTGGTATTCCCCAGTGAGGTGGTTTTCAGTCTTAAGTGGTGGTTGTGGTATTGCCCCAGTGAGGTGGTTGTCAATCTGACTGGTGATTGGGGTATTGCCCCAGTGAGGTGGTTGTCCATCTGACTGGTGTCTGGGGTATTGCCCCAGTGAGGAGGTTGTCCATCTGACTGGTGGCTGTGAAAGTATTGCCCCAGTGAGGTGGTTTTCAGTCTGGGGTTGGTATTGCCTAGTGAGGTGGTTGTCAATCTGACTGGTGATTGGGGTATTCCCCAGTGAGGTGGTTGTCCATCTGACTGGTGATGGGGTATTGCCCCAGTGAGGTGGTTGTCAATCTGACTGGTGATTGGGGTATTGCCCCAGTGAGGTGGTTGTCCATCTGACTGGTGTCTGGGGTATTGCCCCAGTGAGGAGGTTGTCCATCTGACTGCTGGATGGGTGTATTGCCCAAGAGAGGTGGTTGTCCATCTGAGTGTTGACTGCGGTATTGCCCCAGTAAGGTGGTTGCCGATCTGACTGGTGGCTGGGGTATTGCCAGAGGGAGGTTGTTGTCCATCTGACTGTTGATTGGGGTTTTTCTCCAGTGAGGTGGGGGTCCATTTGACTGGGGGCTGGGGTATTGCCCCAGGGAGGTGGTTGTCCATGTGACTGGTGGCTGTGGTACAAGTATTGCCCCAGTGAGGTGGTTTTCAGTTTTGACTGGTGGCTATGGTATTGCGCTAGTGAGGTGGTTGTCAGTCTTGACTGGTGACTGTGGTATTCCCCAGTGAGGTGGTTTTCAGTCTTAAGTGGTGGTTGTGGTATTGCCCCAGTGAGGTGGTTGTCAATCTGACTGGTGATTGGGGTATTGCCCCAGTGAGGTGGTTGTCCATCTGACTGGTGTCTGGGGTATTGCCCCAGTGAGGAGGTTGTCCATCTGACTGGTTGCTGAGGTATTGCCCCAGTGAGGTGGTTTTCAGTCTTAAGTGGTGGTTGTGGTATTGCCCCAGTGAGGTGGTTGTCAATCTGACTGGTGATTGGGGTATGGCCCCAGTGAGGTGGTTGTCCATCTGACTGGTGATTGGGGTATTGCCCCAGTGAGGTGGTTGTCAATCTGACTGGTGATTGGGGTATTGCCCCAGTGAGGTGGTTGTCCATCTGACTGGTGTCTGGGGTATTGCCCCAGTGAGGAGGTTGTCCATCTGACTGGTTGCTGAGGTATTGCCCCAGTGAGGTGGTTGTCAATCTGACTGGTTGCTGGGGTATTGCCCCAGTGAGGTGGTTATCAATCTGACTAGTTGCTGAGGTATTGCCCCAGTGAGGTGGTTGTCAATCTGACTGGTTGCTGGGGTATTGCCCCAGTGAGGTGGTTGTCAATCTGACTGGTTGCTGGGGTATTGCCCCAGTGAGGTGGTTGTCCATCTGACTGGTTGCTGAGGTATTGCCCCAGTGAGGTGGTTGTCAATCTGACATGTCTGACTGGTGATTGGGGTATTGCCCCAGTGAGGAGGTTGTCCATCTGACTGGTTACTGAGGTATTGCCCCAGTGAGGTGGTTGTCAATCTGACCGGTTGCTGAGGTATTGCCCCAGTGAGGTGGTTGTCAATCTGACTGGGGGCTGGGGTATTGCCCCAGTGATGTGGTTGTCCATCAGACTGGTTGCTGAGGTATTGCCCCAGTGAGGTGGTTGTCAATCTGACTGGTGATTGGGGCATTGCCCCAGCGAGGTGGTTGTCCATCGGACTGGTGTCTGGGGTATTGCCCCAGTGAGGTGTTTGTCCATATGACTGGTGATTGGGTATTGCCCCAGTGAGGTGGGTGTCCATCTGACTGGTGGCTGGGGTATTGCCCCAGTTAGGTGGTTGTCCATCTGACTGGTGGCTGGGGTATTGCCCCAGCGAGGTGGGTGCCCATATGACTGGTGGCTGGGGTATTGCCCCAGTGAGGTGAGTGTCCATATGACTGGTTGCTGGGGTATTGCCCCAGTGAGGTGGGTGTCCATATGACTGGATGCTGGTGTATTGCCCCAATGAGGTGATTGTCATCTGACTTGTTGCTGGTGTATTGCCCCAGGGAGGTGGTTGTCCATATGACTGGTGCCTGGGGTATTGCCCCAGTGAGATGGGTGTCCATATTGCTGGAGGCTGGTGTATTGTCCCAATGAGGTGGTTGTCCATCTGACTGGTTGCTGAGGTATTGCCCCAGTGAGGTGGTTGTCAATCTGACTGGTCGCTGAGGTATTGCCCCAGTGAGGTGGTTGTCAATCTGACTGGTTGCTGAGGTATTGCCGCAGTGAGGTGGTTGTCAATTTCAATGGTTGCTGGGGTATTGCCCCAGTGAGGTGGTTGTCAATCTGACTGGTCGCTGAGGTATTGCCCCAGTGAGGTGGTTGTCAATCTGACTGGTTGCTGAGGTATTGCCCCAGTGAGGTGGTTGTCAATTTCAATGGTTGCTGAGGTATTGCCCCAGTGAGGTGGTTGTCAATCTGACTGGTTGCTGAGGTATTGCCCCAGTGAGGTGGTTGTCCATCTGACTGGTTGCTGAGGTATTGCCCCAGTGAGGGGGTTGTCAATCTGACTGATTGCTGGGGTATTGCCCCGTGAGGTGGTTGTCCATCTGACTCGTTGCTGAGGTATTGCCCCAGTGGGGTGTTTGTCCATATGACTGGTGGCTGGGGTATTGCCCCAATGAGGTGATTGTCCATCTGACTGGTTGCTGGGGTATTGCCCCAGTGAGGTGGGTGTCCATCTGACTGGTTGCTGGGGTATAGCCCCAGTGAGGTGTTTGTCCATATGACTGGTTGCTGGGGTATAGCCCCAGTGAGGTGGTTGTCAATTTGAATGGTTGCTGTGATATTGCCCCAGGGAGGTGGGTGTCAATCTAACTGGTTGCTGGGGTATTGCCCCAGTGAGGTCGTTGTCCGTCTGACTGGTGGCTGGGGTATTGCCTCAGTGAGGGGATTGTCCGTCTGACTGGTTGCTGGGGTATTGCCCCAGTGAGGTCGTTGTCCGTCTGACTGGTGGCTGGGGTATTGCCTCAGTGAGGTGGTTGTCCGTCTGACTGGTGGCTGGGGTATTGCCTCAGTGAGGAGGTTGTCCGTCTGACTGGTGTCTGTGATATTGCCTCGGTGAGGGGGTGTCAATCTGACTGGTGGCTGGGGTATTGCCTCAGTGAGGGGGTTGTCCGTCTGACTGGTTGCTGGGGTATTGCCCCAGTGAGGAGGTTGTCTGTCCGACTAGTGGCTGAGGTATTGTCTCAGTGAGGAGGTTGTCTGTCTGACTTGTGTCTGTGATATTGCCTCATTGAGGGGGTGTCAATCTGACTGGTGGCTGGGGTATTGCCCCAGTGAGGGGGTGTCAATCTGACTGGTGGCTGGGGTGTTGCCTCAGTGAGGAGGTTGTCCGTCTGACTGGTGGCTGGGGTATTGCCTCAGTGAGGTGGTTGTCCGTCTGACTGGTGTCTGTGATATTGCCTCAGTGAGGGGGTGTCAATCTGATTGGTGTCTGTGATATTGCCTCAGTGAGGGGGTGTCAGTCTGACTGGTGGCTGGGGTATTGCCTCAGTGAGGAGGTCGTCCGTCTGACTGGTGGCTGGGGTATTGCCCCAGTGAGGTGGTTGTCCGTCTGACTGGTGTCTGTGATACTGCCTCAGTGAGGGGGTTGTCCGTCTGACTGGTTGCTGGGGTATTGCCCCAGTGAGGAGGTTGTCTGTCTGACTAGTGGCTGAGGTATTGCCTCAGTGAGGAGGTTGTCTGTCTGACTTGTGTCTGTGATATTGCCTCAGTGAGGGGGTGTCAATCTGACTGGTGGCTGGGGTATTGCCCCAGTGAGGGGGTGTCAATCTGACTGGTGGCTGGGGTATTGCCTCAGTGAGGGGGTTGTCCGTCTGACTGGTTGCTGGGGTATTGCCCCAGTGAGGAGGTTGTCTGTCTGACTAGTGGCTGAGGTATTGCCTCAGTGAGGAGGTTGTCTGTCTGACTTGTGTCTGTGATATTGCCTCATTGAGGGGGTGTCAATCTGACTGGTGGCTGGGGTATTGCCCCAGTGAGGGGGTGTCAATCTGACTGGTGGCTGGGGTGTTGCCTCAGTGAGGAGGTTGTCCGTCTGACTGGTGGCTGGGGTATTGCCTCAGTGAGGTGGTTGTCCGTCTGACTGGTGTCTGTGATATTGCCTCAGTGAGGGGGTGTCAATCTGACTGGTGGCTGGGGTATTGCCTCAGTGAGGGGGTTGTCCGTCTGACTGGTTGCTGGGGTATTGCCCCAGTGAGGAGGTTGTCTGTCTGACTAGTGGCTGAGGTATTGCCTCAGTGAGGAGGTTGTCTGTCTGACTTGTGTCTGTGATATTGCCTCATTGAGGGGGTGTCAATCTGACTGGTGGCTGGGGTATTGCCCCAGTGAGGGGGTGTCAATCTGACAGGTGGCTGGGGTGTTGCCTCAGTGAGGAGGTTGTCCGTCTGACTGGTGGCTGGGGTATTGCCTCAGTGAGGTGGTTGTCCGTCTGACTGGTGTCTGTGATATTGCCTATGTGAGGGGGGTGTCAATCTGACTGGTGGCTGGGGTATTGCCTCAGTGAGGGGGTTGTCCGTCTGACTTGTTGCTGGGGTATTGTCCCAGTGAGGAGGTTGTCAATCTGACTGGTGGCTGGGGTATTGCCTCAGTGAGGAGGTTGTCCGTCTGACTGGTGGCTGGGGTATTGCCTCAGTGGGGGGGTGTCAATCTGACTGGTGGCTGGGGTATTGCCTCAGTGAGGGGGTGTCAATCTGACTGGTGGCTGGGGTATTGCCTCAGTGAGGGGGTGTCAATCTGACTGGTGGTTGGGGTATTGCCTCAGTGAGGGGGTGTCAGTCTGACTGGTTGCTGGGGTATTGTCCCAGTGAGGAGGTTGTCAATCTGACTGGTGGCTGGGGTATTGCCTCAGTGAGGGGGTGTCACTCTGACTGGTGGCTGGGGTATTGCCTCAGTGAGGAGGTTGTCCGTCTGACTGGTGTCTGTGATATTGCCTCAATGAGGGGGTGTCAATCTGACTGGTTGCTGGGGTATTGCCTCAGTGAGGAGGTTGTCCGTCTGACTGGTGTCTGTGATATTGCCTCAGTGAGGGGGTGTCAATCTGACTGGTGGCTGGGGTATTGCCTCAGTGAGGGGGTGTCACTCTGACTGGTAGCTGGGGTATTGCCTCAGTGAGGAGGTTGTCCGTCTGACTGGTGTCTGTGATATTGCCTCAGTGAGGGGGTGTCAATCTGACTGGTGTCTGTGATATTGCCTCAGTGAGGGGGTGTCAATCTGACTGGTGGCTGGGGTATTGCCTCAGTGAGGGGGTGTCACTCTGACTGGTGGCTGGGGTATTGCCTCAGTGAGGAGGTTGTCCGTCTGACTGGTGTCTATGATATTGCCTCAGTGAGGGGGTGTCAATCTGACTGGTGGCTGGGGTATTGCCTCAGTGAGGGGGTGTCAGTCTGACTGGTGGCTGGGGTATTGCCTCAGTGGGGTGTCAACCTGACTGGTGGCTGGGGTATTGCCTCAGTGAGGGGGTGTCAATCTGACTGGTGGCTGGGGTATTGCCTCAGTGAGGGGATGTCAATCTGACTGGTGGCTGGGGTATTGCCTCAGTGAGGAGGTTGTCCGTCTGACTGGTGGCTGGGGTATTGCCTCAGTGAGGAGGTTGTCCGTCTGACTGGTGTCTGTGATATTGCCTCAGTGAGGGGGTGTCAATCTGACTGGTGGCTGGGGTATTGCCTCAGTGGGGTGTCAACCTGACTGGTGGCTGGGGTATTGCCTGAGTGAGGGGGTGTCAATCTGACTGGTGTCTG